>APFE031033624.1:169583-251730 GCA_000404065.3 Pinus taeda
TGTAACTCAATGTTCTTTATACATAACGACAAAATCTATATGTAAAAACAACGATCCACTTAAAAGGCAAATAAATTCTCCAATTTAACATGCAGCTTTGGCAAAAATAGAAGGTTGATACAAAGAGCAACGAACTGAGCAACAAAGTTCGTGATTAGTTACGAATTTACGAGTTGTAACTAGCTTTCCAACTTTCTGCTTCAAGAATCCTCTGCCCATATTTTGAAGGTTACAACTTCGATTTCTTCTCTGTAATTTGCGCTTTTTTGTTTACACATGTAACAATGCTACGCTTGTAGGCTTTTGCACCTCCATCTGTAATTGGAGGTATATCCCACCTGACAACCGTTAATTTTATGCAGTTGCGAGGGTTCAATTTCGTTCCAGGTTTTACTAGTTACACCTACCTTGTAATCTTTTGCAACTGGTAGATTTTTGACTATCCACATATACTGCTAAATGTGGCCCCTAACAACCAATACTAATTGTATGCCATTGCAAGCTTCAAATTCTCTACCCACTTTCCTAGAGAGTACGCTCCGCATCATATTTCATTGATCCCTTGTGTCTGCATGAAAATCAAATCCCATGTAAAAAGATGGGATCCTCTAAGATCTTTCATCTGATTTCCAAGTTACAAGTTAACTCACTCTCTTGATCATCCGGCCCCGGAAATGACGCAGTCGGTGGTAAGCAGCTACCACTCATTGGGCACTGTATAAGTCCCCCAACCGGTGTGAGCAGCTATCAAATGCAGAATAACGCGTAGGAATAGATTTCTCTCTTTTCTGAGCATTTTGGTAAGTGATATTCTTCCCCACTCCTCTCATTCCAAGGCCAAGCCATCTTGCGATGTCCATGAAAATACAGTAATGACATTTGTATCCACACAATCTGAACACGAGGAGATGGAAATGAAAATACAGTAATGACATTAATGACATCTTGTATCCGCACAATATGAACACAAGGAGATGGAAATCATTGCATTGAACATCGAAGAGACAGAGGGGATAAAATACAAGAAAATCGATATTTTTTTTACCCGGTGAAATCATGCTTAGAACAACTCTGAAACGTAAAAGGTCTGCCCAAAATTGGACTTCTCTGAAACGTAAAAAGTCCGTCCAAAATTGGACTACAGTCTGCCCAAAATTGCACTACAAGGTTGACTATAAATCTGATAAAAACCAAACTTTTCCACCTAACTATTAACCATTAAGCGAGATCCACTCAACTAAAATGGATACTTGCAATCAGCCAGACCCTTTAACCCTTCGCCTAGGGCGCGGAAGGCAATTGATACTTAACAAAGCTTCTACCATGTTTCATTTTCTTTCTGCTCACGCTCGCCTCTTAGCCCCCGGACCTCTCTGTTTTTGCTGTTATTCACTATAATGTAATGACCGCACACCGAAGTTTAGCCCTTGTTATGTTGAATGAATACGAATAACTTTATCTTCCATGGAATAGCTTTACCTTTAGCTTTGACAGGTCGTCAGACTTAACTTTCACGAGCTTTGATTCTCTTGAAAAGTAAGTAGGTGGGATTTGAAACTTCTCGTGTGAAGTTGCGGGTCTATAATTTTAGCTTCGGCTTTGACAGGCTAGCTCGAATTAGCTTTCAGGAGCTTTTATTGTCTCGAAAACTGGGTGGGGTTTGAAGCTTCCCGTCCTAGTTACTGTAGAAAGATTTGGTTTATTGGACGAGGTGCGGTAATTAGAATCGACAAGATTTTACTTTGGATTTTCGTATAAAAACCCAAATCTATACTTAAATAAAATTATTTAAAATAAATCAACACTTAATTATATTTAAAAATTTTATAGAATTTAAATTTACTATCGATTCGAATTAACAATAACGGGGAGTTGAGTTAAAAGATAAACCTGGCAATGTGACTGGAGTTTTCTCCTTTCCCTTTCAGATCAAGTCTCATGAAATCAAGTCCGTATGTTTCCCCCAAACAAAACAGAATTAAAAAAAATAGCTAATAGTTTCGGTCCGCGATGACGTGTATGCTAATTCAGGATTTAATAAGATATATCTCAAAGCTTATATAAAATGTTATAGGCAGCACATTATAAAAGTACAATATATAGTTATATGTCGAAAAAAAAAATAAAATTTAAAGGTTACATATATAATCGTAGCAATATGAAATTGGAATTTGACGGAGTTGGAAGAGCGTCGCCTGTTACGTTGTTGGAGGGTGAGAAAGTAAAGCATTAGCTTATATAGTTGTATACAAAATGAGTTTGTTATTTCGTAAAGGAAAACCATTTATGTGATATTCTTTTGCATTTTTATAATTATTTCATTTTTTTTTAAAGATAGTTTATCATACAAAAATTATGAAAATATATAAAATATTTGCAGTATTTGCACTATTCTGAGTATCTTATTTTTTTTATAGTGAAAATGGTTCCACTCCTTAATCTTCATTAACTCTTTGGTTTGTTATAGAATTTTTTCTTTAACATATTTTGCATGCTAAAAATATAGCATCCATTTGTTAGGTCAAAAATATAATAAAAAGATGATTTCATTTCGCTTCTTGGTTGATTTTGTGAGTGCAAGCAGCATATTATATTTGCATTGTGACATACATTGGCTTGCTCCATTTTTATTATTTTAGGAGTCTAGGCTATGTTGTTTGATTGATTTAACTCTTGCTTTCTAGCAAGACCTAACATAACTTATTGACATTTGCTTTATCCATCCCTATCTCGTGTGATGAACATGACTCAAGATGATTATTAAAAAAAAAAAAGCCTATGGGAGTGATTGGATGCAAACTAAAACCAAATATTACTCAAATTGAAACTAGAGTGCCTTTCACTAAAGATCAAAATAATTTCATTAAAAGGGTTGCATATATGTGATGTAACAAAATCACTCAATCCACTTACAACAATGAAAGGAAGTTGAGTGTACAAAGGAAACTAAAATAGATGATTTATTGGAATCATCCATTTGGGTATTACTTTAACTAGGAATCACAAACTTGGTTGGAGGAGAGATGACCCATGAACCAACAAATGATCACTTCTTGTATCCCCTATAATAATACACCACCATCCTCAGACCTCCACTAATTCTAGACTCATATGTACCAAAAAACATTCACAATCCCAAATAAATTGTGTGAGTTGCCTCCATGGAAAATTTTAGGGGCTAATGTTCACCCAGTGGGCTAATTTTCCATGATTTTTCCACAAAAAAGATTCACCTATTTCCAATTTTTATAAAAGACGATTCACCTAAATTTTGGAATATAAAATTATTTTACCTTAAAAATCGCCAACATTATATATAGACTATACATAAAATCATTATAAATTTGAATAATTTTACAAATATATCAATAAACATTTTATAGTTTGCATATTAGGGATTAGTGAGATTCACCAATGTTTTTAAACTTCAAGAAAATTTTCTTTGATTGTCTCTAGTGCTTTAAATAACCATGTGTAGAGCCACTTTGAGTAAGTGAAGAGAATGGATAACCCACAAACCTTCCTTATACATGTAATATGCTAGACATTGTTTAAAGTGATTTTGCGTTGATGTTTGTTACCATGGTTAAGGAATTTGAACTACAACCCTACCATTGATCATGGTTAAGGAATTTGAAATGAGCATAGAACCCCACTTTTGATCGAGTGCTAACCTTAAGCCAATCGAGGGACAACATTTTTGATTCTATGCAGAGATCCACGTTAAAATTTGAATCACAAATGAGATTAATTTTTTTGACCAAATAATATAATAGGAAGAAGTATTAAACCTATAGCTTAAATTTGATTGCCAAATAATATAACATGGAGGAGTATTGAGCCTATTTTTTGTTATTGATATAACATTAAGAATTCTAGTGAATGATTCAGTTTTATGAAAAATATTTGAGACGTGTGCCAAGTTCATAATTCAAATTTGTGACTCTAATAAATTTGTGTTTTTATTATTAAGATAGATGTGAGTATAGATTTAGATTATAATAACAAACTCTAAAAAGTTGATTTTATTTAAATTTTCATATAACGTGAAGTTATAATTAAATAAAAATTAATTTTAAATAAATGTAACATATAATTATATTTTAAATTTTATGTAATTTAAATTCAAAATCAGAATAAATTAAAATGACCTCAGGCAAAAGGTAACCATGACAAAGTGAGTGGAATTTTTTCTCTCCATGTGAGATGGAGTGTCATGAGATCAACTCCTCATCTTGGACGATTGGACGATTTATGTGGCAGTGGAGTAACTTACACATGTTTCCCCAAACAAAACGGAATTAACAAGAGACCGCTAATAGTTTTGGTACGCAATGACGTGTATAAGATACAACTATTAACAAAAAAAAATATATATCATTGCTGAGCATTCCATGCGAAATAATTTTCACTTTTAGAATTTGAAATTAAAATCGGTTTAATTTTTTTTAAATTTATTCCATTTCTCATCACAACTGTCATCCTAACCGAGATATATATTTCTTTTCTCAAAAAATTATCGCATTGTCCAAAAAGTAGGCAACACATTATAAAAGTAAAATAGATAGTATGGCGCTCGTGGAAAAAAGAAGGAAACAGATTATAAAATTAAAATATATAAGGGTAGTAATATAAAATTTGAATTTGGTTTTTCAGTTGGTATTAGTGTTTGGTCTATTGGTGGATGAAAAGCAAACTTGCCTACATGTTTTATTCATTAATATTAAAATTGGATATATATAATATATTTTGAATTAGGAGTTGGAGAATTCTAAATTATTTAATTAGAAATGTAAAAATATTAAAGTTTTCTGGAATTGGTTTAAGTGAGTTTATGTAGTTGTATTTAAATAGATTGTGTTTTGGAAAAATAAATTTGTTTTGATATTATTTTTCGAAATTTAGGTCATATTTGTTTTTAATAAATTAATTTAAATTTATTTCAAACTAGTATATTTGGTTAATAAATTATTTTAATTTTAATATTTATTAAAAAATTATTAATTAATTTAAATATTATTTTTCGAAATTAGCCATATATAGCCGATTACTATTTAATATTTTAATAAATTAATTGAAATAATATCATTATTTTAAATATATTTTTTTAAAACTTACGTTAATATAGTCGTTACTGATAATATTTGTTTTATTTATTTAATATATTAATATCATAATGTAATATTTATTGTTCAAATATAGCCGTTTACTTGAAATTATGTCTCACATGTCTCTTTTAAGCTTTTTCATGGTCTGCCTCTTATCTTGGTCCTGATGATGAACCACGCTTGTGGTTCGAAAAGCGTTAGACAAAAATTTCTCTATGTGATTTATACGAAAGACTTTGCTTATTGATATTCCTTCTTGTTTTTATTTATTTTTTCTAATTTCTTTTGGTAGATAATTTGTTATATAAAAATAATCAAAATACATAAAATATTTTAGTGATTAGCAATTTTTGAGTACCTTAGTTTTTATAATGAGAATGGTTCCACTCTTTAATCTTCTTCAATTCCTTGTTTTTGCATGCTAAAAATGCCTTAAAGCTAAAGATAGAGTATCCATTTGCTAAATTAAAAACATAGTAGAAAGATGATTTCATTTCACTTCTTGGTTGATTTTGGGAGTGTAAGAGGCCCATTACATTTACATTGTGACCTACATTGCATTGCTCCATTTTTATTATTTTAAGAGTCAAGGCTACGTTGTTGATTGGTTTGTCTCTTCCTTTCTACACAAGACCTAACAAAACTCATTGACATCCAATTTTTCCATCTCTACTCTATGTGTTGAATATGACTCAAGATAGAAAAAACTAGGGGAGTGACTGGATGCAAACAAAAACCAAATAGTACTCAAATTGACACTAGAGTGCTTTTCACCTGAGACCAAAATAATTTCATTAAAAGGGTTGCATATATGTGATGTAACAAAATCATTCAACCCACTTAAATAAATGAAAGGGAGTTAAATGTACAAAGCAAACCTAAATAGATGATTTACTCGAACCCTCCATATGGGTATTACTTTAACTAGGAACCGCAAACTTGGTTCGAGGAAAGATGACCCATGAACCAACAAATGATCACTTCTTGTATTCCCTACAATAATACACCACCATTCCCAAACACCCACCAATTCTAGACAAATCCATATGTAGCAAAAAGCATTCATAATCCCAAATAGATTTTGTGAGTTTCCTTCATTGCCTTTAAAAACCATGTGTAGAGCCACTCAGAGTAAGCAAGGATAATGGATGACCCATACTCCTTCCTTATTCACATAATGTGGCTAGCTATTATTTAAAGTGATGTGCTTCTTGGGGCTTATGTTTGAGTTGATGTTTTTAACCATGGTTAATGAATTTGGGATGACCACACGACCTCACTTTTGATCAACTGCATAGGCAAAGGGCTAGCTACAACCTTAACCCAATAATTGGACTAATATATACAACACCAAGTTGAGGGGAAAGAATTTGAACATGAAACTCATCATATGGGTGAGGGATAGGTCAAGTGCTTAGGCAAAGGGTTAGATACAATTTAACCGAGTATTGGACTAATATATACAATACCTTGTTGAGGAGAAAGCATTTGAACTCAAAACTCGTCATATGGGTGAGGGAGAGATCAAGTGCCTAGCCGAAGGGCTAGCTACAACCTTAATCCAATAATTGGACTAATATATACAAGACTCAATTGAGGGGAAAGAATTTGAACATGTAACTCATCATATTGGTGAGGGAGAGGTGAAGTGCCTAGGAAAAGGGCTAGCCACAACCTTAACCGAATAATTGGACTAATATATACAACACCCAATTGAGGGGAAACCATTTGAACATGAAACTCATCATATGGGTGAGGGAGAGGTGCCATTAGTCTTACCATAACTTTGGGGAGAGGATGCACAAGTAAGCTGAACCAACTATTTATGTTATTGAGAAAGTGTGAACTGTGGAAGATTGGCAAGAGTTGTGGGGCTCCTCGATAGAGATGCTTGATGATGACCTAGCATAAACGTTATTAGCCTTAATAGGCATCCTAGAGGACTTAAGGGATACCCAATTAAAAGAATTTTTAATATGGATGACTGGAGACATAATCATTCATAGTTGGTGGTGTTAGAATGTTACTAATCAATCATCCTTTCATAAGTCCTCCACACCAAACATCCCTAAATTCAAAGGATCTTTCTATGTAGCTTACCTAGAGCTGACATATGTTCATTTTTTTCTTTGAATCAAGGAGAGAATATGTTTATCAATTGTGATGGAAATTTCATTTATTCTTTGATTAGCAACAACATGTCTCCTAGAATAATAATGGATTGGATATTTTCGCTCTTGACTAAAAAAAGTCCTAACTAAAGTGAGTAGGCCTCAACAAGGTTATCATATGCTCTACCTAGTCCCCAAACAAATTTAGCCACTTTGTCTTTTGTAGGATCATGGATGAAAATATTGATTAGTGATTTATACTCTATAATTATACAACATTAGTCAAAGCATAATAATAAAGAACACCATATGCAATGAAGTCCATGAATAATAGGATAAAATACATCCCATTGGATATAAAATCATAATTATTGAAAGGAAATTGTTAACAAAACCTTGAATATTCCAATCAATGTTTTTATATGTGATTAAAAGTTAACAATGTACATCAGGTGATTGTTTACTTTAGCAATGCTTATAAATATGGTTAATTCGTTAATAATAGCATGCACTAAGCCTATAATTCAGAGAGAAATATTAGTTGCACACCAATTTGTTGGTAGTACTACATAAGATGAATGAGGTTAGACACTACAAGCACAAAAAATAACATTTTATAGATTGCAACAACCAGCTGCACCAGCTACAAGAAGATTATGAATGGTGAGAATAATTTGTCACTAGTTACAAACATGCAAGAAAGACTATAAAGAACAAGTTAATATCATCTCTTATTAACATATGAAATTAGCATAGGATGAAAAAAAGAGAACCCTAACATCATCTCTTATTTACATGTGAAGTTAGTGTATGATGCTAAAAGGACATCCCTCTACCTAACTACAATGCTTCTATTTAGCAATTTTGTGAATGACTCTCAGTCATAAAGTTTCTTAACTCTTGGCCTTTTAGCTCTAAACTTCTCATCTTGTAGTTTCTATCCCATCGAGCTTTACAACCTTACAATTTTTTTTTATTATACTCCAACAAATGATGAGTATAGATGTAAATTGAATTTTCAATATTACTCATATTCTTCTCTAATTTTTAGATGACAACTCCAACTAAATTATTTTACACTTGCGGGAACAAGACAATAAAGAATTTATGAATTTAGCTAGAAGTCAAACTCACTCGCATTCTGCTAGTTCAAGCTTGTGGATCAAGGCCTTTCTTCTTCATCAAATTTGTTACTTGCACAATAGCTAGTTGTAAGATTATAAGCTATTTTCCTTTATTTACTTTGTCCAACATAACCATTTTGGTTTCCACTCTTATTACTTCTAAAGAAAAAAAAAATTATAGCCTTCCTTTGCATGCCCTTCCTTATTCTTAACTTGTTTGGAATAGACACCATGATTTGGTGTAATTCCTACATAGAAAGGCCTTCCTTAAATCTAGGATCAACATGTTAACGCAAATATATAACAATGAAAACCATTGTTACATGTATAAATGAAACATAATCTAACCTTTGTGTTGATTTACTTAAAAATATTTGCAAAAAAAATGGTAATCATCAACCAATACTCATGATATCTAGATGCATGAACATTAATTTCAAATTTTAAATACTTCCATTTATTGATCTTTTTCACGCCAAAATTGGTATAACCAATTTTATAACCATGTAGAAAATAATTGATTCACCTTTAATTCCTTTGTCACCATAACACTAGGACCATGAATATCCCTCTTGTCACTTTATGTTTTGTATGGTTGCAATGAGAATTAATACATTCACTCATTTGGCAATGTTTACACTTGTGTTCTAGCTGAGGTTTTTAAGATCATTGTCACTAGTAGCATGCTCAACAACGAAAAGCATTTGACCCTTCATGGATTCACAAGTGATGGCTTAGGGTTACTCATGTTGTGGTCCCTAACTTGGATGGTGAAGAGGTGAAGATCATCATGAGTTGAGAGGTGATTAATAACTTATATTATATTCAAGATTTAACCTTGGTTATTGTGGTGAGCTAAAGTTTCAATTTACCAACTAACCATAAGTACTAAGATCATGATGTGTATAACTATAGTTGTTCCTTTGTAAATCAGTAGAAAAACAACTCTTCCTCCTTGCTCACAGTCGTAATCTTAAAGGAAAATACATTTTCTATTCATGGATGTGAGGGAAGAATTATTCACAATTCTCCCATCATGGACTTCTTAAACTTGAAGGCGAATGATCTTTTCCCTTCATTAATATGAGTGTTATGGCATTAAAATTGTTGGCGCATAATTATCAACAAGGTTGAGAGTTCAGGTTCGAGCATAGGTGCCAACAAAGCTCTGTTGTAGTCTAGCACACACTGACAATTTCACCTTACACAAAATGGGTAAAGAGTTTTACCTAAAGTGTGTCGCGACCCTAGTTAGATGGGGATCAAAATCTAGTATTAGGAGGAATCATATCAGAGAACCAAGAGTAAAATAGCATTGAATCATTCCATGCAGAAGTCTAATCGTAACAAATCATACATGCTTATAAGGGAGAGACTACTTAAATACATGCATATATAAAAAAAAAAATTAAAGGACGAGATTAACATTCAACTAACACACAATTGTTCCAATAGAATTCCTCATCATTAGTCTGTGTAGCAATATCATTACATTAGGCTCAAGGGCCTATTTTCCAACACACAGAAACTCAAGATAGATCAATACAAAAGCTTATGAAATAATAGTTACAAAACGACTCTCTAGCTTTGCAACAACCCTCCAATGTGCTCTCTTCTTTGCCTTTTCACTCATCCTTCCTTATCTCTATGTGTCAACCTGGATTGCCACTTCTTTCTTGGGCTCTCCACCTTCTTCCTTGCTCGGTTGTTTCTATTCCTCAACTGTCCTTGATATTTTCCAGCTCAGTTGTGGCTACTCCTTCTTGTCGTTCCTCCACAACTGCTAGTTTTCCATGAGTTCCTTCCTTTTCCTGGCTATTACTTCCACAACTTTCCAATTGCCATATTTTCCACTTGTCATCAGCCTTTTGGATCCTCACCAAAACTTCTTAATTCCTCAACAACAAAGGCCCCAATAGGCCTTGGCCACAGTCCATTGACTCGTCCCCGAGTCAATCTTCGCCTCACGTTATTGGTGCTACTAACACTTATGCTGATGCTTCGACTGGTGCTTCCTACATTGCTTCCCTATAGCTGATTTCTTCAAATGAAGGCACCAACTAAGGGACAGAGGTGATGGCCACATGTTGGAATTGTGTGTACTCATTAAGCACTTCTTTCCATACACCTGTGAGTGCAGTTTCTTAGTTGAGGAACTCATTTGTGGTATTACACATTGGATAGGTCAGTCATGCCATGAACAAAGAATTCCATATGCATCAATGTCATCATTGAGCTGTTGCAGTGTCTCTAAATGTGTTTTCACTGGTGGCTGGAGTTTTTGAAGTATTTTCTTTGTTTTCGCCGACTCATCTTCAATCTGCTGAATTTGAGCCTCCAGAGTGTTACCTCTTCCCAGATCTTCTTCTAATGGTTCTTGTCTTTGGTGTTCCTACCCTCATTGAATAGTTGGTTGATCTACCTACGAAGGGGGTGTACCAGTTGGTTCTTCTTCGCAAGGCATCCCGACCAGTCATGAACCTATTGTAGGAGAGTATGGATATCTTCCATAGCATTGATAATGGATTCTTTTAGGGTAGCTTCTTTGGCCATTTTCTATTCTATTTCAGTTGCATATGTCGTGGTAGGATCTAGAAATGCACTTCTTGTGGAAACGAGGGTCTGCTTGAGCTCGTGGTTGGCAGAAATTAAATCGTGACATGTTGTCTGGATGTGGTCGCAACATTCAACCAGTGTGAGAGCTAAGAAGTCATCTGGGGCATTGGGCATGACATTAGAGATTGAAGACCACAGTACCTGGAATTTTTCGGTGATATTCTCTAGCTACCCCTGAAGATGTTGCTTTTCTTGGTGAAACTAATCATGTACTCTTGTTAATGTGATAATCTATTGTTGTTGTTGTCCATGCTCGACAGTTAAATCATTGTGCAATGCCTCTGCTCAGAGTGCAACTAGTTGAATAAAATTAAATAATTAGGTTGAGGACCAGCCCTATAGTGTCAAAAATGCAACAAGAAAATCCTAAAATAATTTTTTCCCTTAATTAAATTGGGAATGAAATTGTAATTCCACATCTCATGACAACTTGTAATAGTTAACTAAGTTAATTTGACTTAGTTGGCTCAGTTAATTAGAGTTTAGGGTCTAACTAGAGTCATGTAGAGTGTCTCCTACAATTAGGTGCACTAGTTGATTTTATTTTGAGTTGTAATTAATTAATTAAGTCTAATTAAGCTAAAGTCAGTTAAACTAGTTCCAAATGATGGAGGAATTAGTGGATGGTCTGGTAGTGTTGTGTTTCTTATATTCCAATGGGGTTTTGCCTAGAGTCGAGTGTGGTGTTTCCTGAAGTATAGTGGAGTGTTTCCTGAAGTGTAGTGCGGTGTTGCTTGAGGTATAGTGGGGTGCTGCCTGAAGTGCAGTGTGGTGTTGCTTGAAGTGCAATGGGGTGTTTCCTGAAGTGCAGTGTAGTGTTGCCGAAATTGAAGTGTGGTGCTGCCTACACTGATCAACCAGTAAACTGAAGATTCACTCATAATTAACTCATGCATGTGAGATCAGAGAAAGACCCAGTTGAGATTTCAGTTCAAAGAGAGTGTACTATCAGTTGTAAAATCATCTAAATTAAATCGATGGTGCATGCAATTAGCGGAAGGCCTATGAGGATTGCACAATTCAAAATTTGAGGAAATTTCCCAATTAAATAGGGGCTAATTCCTTGAGGACCAATGCATTGAAAGAGAGACATAGGGAAGAAACAATTTGGCTAAGTATTGTCCTAGGCATGAGTGAGATAGATAGAGATAATGAAAAGGTTGCTTGGGCTTGAGAAAAGCATTATAATATTCTCATATTTTCTGATTAATGCAATATACAGATAATAAGGGTTTTTCACTATGTCTTTCCCTAGGAAATCATTGTGTTATGTGTGATTGAATTCTTTCTCTTTTATGCTTCATGATTTCATCGATTAATTATTGTTTCCGCTGATCAGTAGAGTAGATTCAAGTCTGTTGTTTTAGCATATTACAATTAGTGGTTTGAATCTACAAGAAATTTCTACATGATATCAGAGTTGAAATCACTATAGAAGATGAGAATGCGAGTTTGTCTTTTGTAGGATAAATTGAATTTGTAGTTTCATACTTCAGAGCCAACTAGATTTCGTTCTATAGATTGAGACTCGAATATGCCCTTCAGGACAGTTCAAGCTATATTTCTTGGAAGGATAGGATGGAGGAAGTGCTAGAAGATAATGAGCTTAAGGAATTTATAGACAAAGATATTCCTAAGCCTCCAACAATTTATAATCAAGATCTAGATGAGTGGAGAAAATGTGTGGCAAAGGTGAGAAGGATTATCCTAGAAGAAGTTTGAGATCATATTGTCTTGAACCTCCATGGTAAGGAGACTCCATATGTGATGTGGAAGGCCTTGAAGACCCATTTCAAAATACAATTGACCACATCAAGCTAGCATAATACCGAAGTACTTGACCAAGTTCACCCAATGTCAGGATGACCTTGGGAGTGTTGGTGTTATAGTTGTTGAAGACAATATGGTGAGCCTATCACTTCTAGGCCTTCCTAAGAGCTGGCATAGTTAACAGGACTTAGTTAATGGGAGGGAGAAGCTACCATAGTGTGAGAATTTGTGGTTTTACTTGGTGCAAGAAGATATTCAATAGAACACCATAGATGGATCCTCATCCAAGCGAGATGATGAGGAGAATTGTGCATTAGCTAAAAGGGTGAAGAAAGGGAAGGGGAAGTCATCCGATAACAAATCAAATTCCAGTTAGGGTGGTAAGAAAAAGGAAATGTCGAAGATTAAATGTTTTCACTATCAGGAGCTGGACACTATACCACTCAGTTTCCACACAAGAAGGCTGGAAAGGAGCCCTAAGAGGAGCGGAAAGTTAAGCACTTACTTCATAATTTGAGCTAGATTTCACCCTCATGGCTTACATGGTGACATCGGTGATGGGTAGTGTGTGGTACCTGGATATTGGAGCCTCATTCCATATGACTAACAACAAAGAGTTCTTTAATGAATTGGAGGAAAAGGACCTCCATATGCACATCGAGATGAGATATTATGGGAGGTATAGTGCAACTAACATCATTATTGTTACATTTCAGAGGGAGTCTAGTTCTCCTCTCACATTAAAATATGTCATGTATGTTATGGGTTTGAAGAAGAATTTGGTTTAAGTTTCCATGTTGGAGGACCATGGCTATGATGCGATATTTAGCAAGGGAAAGGATTTCCTTTGTCACATAGGCTTAGAATAGTGAAGCGGATCAAGGTTTAGGTGAAGAAACTCTACAAATTGGATGTAGAATACTATGTTGCTTTGAGCACAAAAGTAGAGAAGGTGCAAATCCAAGACATCGACAAGTTTTGGCATAGAAAATTGGGGTCACTTGCACCACAAAGCTTTGAAGATCACGCAACAAATTTCTACAGGACTTCCCAAGGGTACACCAGAGCAGAGAGAGACATGAAAAGGGTGTACATTGGGGAAGTAAATCAAAGCTTCCTTTCATGATAAAGGCGGTCGAGCGTAAGCGATCCTTGATAAAGTTCACTTAGATGTGTGTGGACCATTCTCGACAGCCTCCATGGCCAAACATAGGCATTATGTAATATTTGTAGAACATTTTTCTCATAAGTGCCATATTTTCTTCATGCAGAAGAAAGATTAGGCGTTCGCTAAATTTTTTGAATTTAAAGAACTTGTCGAGAAAGATATTGGCAAGAAAGTTAAAGCTCTCAGAAGCAATAATGGTGGAGAATATGTGTTGAATGAATTCAAGAACTTATGTGCATCAGAAGGGATTCAACGAAAGTTAATAACACCTCATAATCCACAATAGAATGGTGTGGCTAAAAGGAAGAAAAAAGGTATTGTGGGAGCTTCATGAGCAATGTTACATGATCAGGGCCTACCGTTGCACTTGTGGGCTGAAGCATGCAATGCAATTGTTTATTTGCAGAACAAAAGTCCTCATCAAATTCTCAGGATGAGTACACCAGAAGAAGCTTTTTCAGGTAAGAAACCAGATGTGGCACACTTTAGGATCTTTGGTTCATCAGTCTACTATCATGTTACCAAGGATGCATGGAAAAATATAGAGCCAAAAACTAAGTTGGGAATATTTGTGGGGTACATTGATACACCTCACAACTATCGGATGTACTTTCCATCTCATAGGATGAAAGTGGTTCATAGAGATGTGAAGTTTGATGAAGAAAAGGCCATGAGATGTTCCCTTGAGATGAAGCTTCAGTTACAAATAGATGAGGGGATTTTAGCTCCAAAGGAGGATCCTCGGGATGATGTGGAGTAACCACATGCACAAGAGAAAAGATTGGAAGCACCCATTCATGCAGAGATTTCCATAGATGGAAGGAAGTGCACTAGATAGGCTGACAAATTGATGCATGATGATAGAGAGAATGTGGGAGCACCCACATCATAACGCAGGTGGAGGAGGTCACCATATTGGTACACCGACTACATGGTTTTGATGAGCAATGTAGAAATTTCACCTGTAGAACAAACCGATTTTTGCAATGTCCTAAAGCATAAAACTTGTTCTACTTCTACAAAAAATTAAGCGGAAGCATAATCGAATTCATGAGAAACATCAAGTATAAGCATGCATAACTGATCAAGAGAAATAATCACACATAACACAAGATATATCTAGGGGAAAGCACCAGCATAAAACCCCAACCATGTATTGTCAATCAAGTGGAAATCCTCTTCACAATACAAGAAGAATTAGCTCTCAAGCTATTCATTTCTCAATGAACTATGAAGATATGACGATATGTCTCATGAACCAACCAAGCCCTATTTATATAGGCTTTCCCTATGGTCCTTACGTAGTTTGCTCAGGAAATAATAGCAAAAGCATATGCTAATAATTCCAACATACCAAAAACAACCAATGGTCCAACTACGTATTCCTTGAGAACACTAGTTCCTTAACCATGAAAAAACTACTTACTAGAAATAGTTAAGCATCTGATAGTACACTTTCCCACATCTCATCTCAATTGGGTCTCTGACAAAATTGACATGGAACAGATATCCATGAGTGAATCCTCGGTTATCTAAAATAATAGTTGTCACATGCATGCAAACATTAACAAACTATATTTTGTTATTTTAACAACTTGTTAGAATAATCTAACTGGACTTGACTAGTTAGAACTAAGTCAACTAATTCTCTCATTATAGAACTCATGCTTATTCCCTCAACCAGTGGAGGAAACTCGTGCATGCTCACAAAGACTTCAAATTCAAATTTGCTTAATTAATTAACTCAATTGAATTAATTAATTAATATTTCAAACTACTGTTAAGACCAAAATTAAATTTACTTCCTATAGATAGACTAGGGACTGCTATAAATATGAAGGGACCCAAAAATGTTATTTTTAGAGCTTTCTATTTTTAGTAGTTTCACCTCTCACCCAATGTGGCCAATGACCTCACTGGCCAAACTGTTATTTTTAGACATGCTATTTTTAATAGGTCTATTTTTAGCACATTCTAAATTTAATATTTCTTGTTGCACATTTTTCAACACTCCCTCTCAACAAGAAAGGCTTTCTCTCAAACCTGATCCTGTAACTCTGGCATGTTCTGCATGCAACACATCTACCTGGTCCACTTGCTCCTACAACACTTGGAACAAAAACACTCCCAACTGACCACTCTGTTGGGCTAGGAACATACTTTGATGCTGAAGCTCTACCTGCTGCTAACAAGTGCTCCCTCTCTAACATCTACGCTACTGCAACATCTCCATGCATCTCGTACCATTGCACACCTCTCTGTGCCACCTAGCACTGTGCAAAACACTCGTGCCTCTTGCATTGATGTGGCCTGCTAGTTATGCGTTTTCATGGGATTACCTACATTGTCACTCTCTCTACCACTCCATCCGCATCTGTCTCTACCCAATCAGTCAGTTCCTGCTACTCCACATCGGGGCTTCCATAGAAAGGTCTCATCCAAGAGGTTGGGTACCTCAAGGATCCTGCCCCTCCTCCTTGGGACAATCACTCTATATCGCCCCACCTCCTACCTGGAGGTATGGTTGCATGTGATCCTTTTGCCCACCTGGCTTGAAGTTTCCCCCTACTGGAGGTCTCTGCATGAGTAGATGCCTCTACTCGATCTCCACTTAGCTTCCCCTATTGTGGTTGATCCACAACCTCCTGAAGTTGCTGCACCAATCGTGGTTCCTCCACAATTGTTTGAGACTTCTTCTGGCTCTGCATGTTGAGAGGTAATTGTTTCTAGGAAAACTAGTGTCTATTCAGATCTGCTAGTCCCACTAATATGGGTAGCTATCTTAGAAACAAACAATTCAAAGTAACTTATGTTTTCCTTTATGAGAGATAGATGAGAGAGAAGCAGAGAGCACCAACCTCAGTCTTTCGCTTGGCTCCTTGCTACTTTCCTCTCTCCCTTGATAGAGCTTTCACCACTCCTTTCTCACTTGTCCCGCTTCAAAGAGCACCTGTAGAGTCAAAGCAGCAAAATACCATCAAAGCATAGAGATCTATAACCATAAACAATGTAGAATCAGATGTACATTAACCATACAAATGCATACACAAATAGAATATTAAAAAATATACAAGTATATGGAGGAAAACTCAAATAGCTTTATTGATAGAAGTAGTAGAAGAGAGGATTATAACCCAGCTTTCTGATCCAGCGGTGTCGTCCCAGCATGAAAGTCCTCTTCACCTCATGAAAAGCTAGATCACCCCACAATACAATTCTTCATAGAGAAACCAACAACACTTCCTTACAAAATACAAAATTCCAGCCTTTGGATCTTTAGGATGAGGAATCCATATATAGATATTTGCAGGGGTTGAGTCAGCTTTTGGGATTTTGATTAGTGTCATTTCACTAATAGTTCTTGGTTCCACTTGGAGATTTCATGATCTCTTACTCATCCCTGGGAAAATTCAGAGAGGCAAGTGTCATATGAGTAGTTTCTAGAAGATTCTTTGGGTTTCCACCTAGCAAACTGCCTCTGCCATTTGTCTGATCTCGGTCATCACACGCTACAGAAGGGATTTTCAGTATGCATCACACCCTCTGTGTGTAACAGGTGAGATGCATCGCATCGTTAGCATGGAGCAGTCTGTATGGTCCAGTTTTGACCAGTTCTAGGTAGTTTTTCACGGAGAACTTCTAGGAAATGATGTAATCAGTTGACCTTGATTCTTTAGGGTATGAAACAACAATTTTAGGGGTTTAGAATCCCTTGGTTTATGGACATATCTGATTGGGGTTGTAGTGCCCAAATATGTCTATAATGGTTTCCCCCTATAGCATGAGGTCATAAATCTTTTGATGTCCAGTGAAATGCTTTATCATGAGGATACGAGGTTTTTCGAACTCGAAGGTGACCTGTAATAATATTAAATACAATACATTATCTTCATAATATTTTCATGATCTAGCTGAGGCGGGCATTCCCATTCTCAGCTTTATAAATTCATTTTCATGTACATAGGGCATACAATCGTATGTGTGGCAGACTGACGATTCTGGTAGAGCCATCATCCCTTATCTTGGATGATTATCTGTGCAACTATGGAGTGTATTTGATGCCTCTATTTTCCTGAATATATCGTAGCATGGATGGATGAAACTAGATCCAGGGTCTTCAAACTCGTTCAATCTTCACCCGAAGTACAAGTCAATCCATGTGAAAAGATGTTCTGATGTCGAACATGGAAAGACATCGCCTCATTACCAGCTAATGATGTAAGTTGTTAACAGGCATGAGAGGAATCACCGATAATGATAATGACCCTCAAGGTACTGTAGTACAATTCACATGGTGTGAATACATGAGTCGATGTCGGACACCATGCAAAATCTTTCGGTCGAAGGCCATTGATGTAAACTTGTTGCCGAAAGTGAGAAACTTGCCATTGAGGCATGCAAGCTTCAAAGTACTGAAAGGGTTGTTCCTAAGTCAACTTCTTGGATAATGAGATGATGTTGACAAGAAGTGACCCATTATAGGAGGGCCTTAATGAATCCCACATCTACAACACGAAATAGAGCAAATGATTTTGTGGAGGTGAAAACGATCTGATGATACAAGGTTCAGGGTGGTGGTCATGAAAAAATGGAGCGTGAAGGTATTGCAGTGGATGAGGCGTTAGATGGGTTGGTGAATTCTCTGAGGGACTTCTCTTGAACATATCAGCAACACTAAAATGGATTGGTAGCATCAACACCAAAAATGGATGGTATAGAGGACCAATGGTGATATGACTGGTGAATGGAATAACGCAACCCGACTTAATCATGGTGATGGAGTGAAAGAGTCATGTTCAAGAGCAACCTGCTACCAATGAAGTTATTCAAGTTTTCTTCCCTTTTTTCTGCAGTCATTGTTGACCAATACCTTTTTATTTTTGTCAAGATTGAGGAGGATAACATATGCTTGTTCTATAATTTTCCCTTCGAGCAAACCTGTTGCTATGTTTTAGCGAGCCTAGTGACAGTGAAACTCGCTCTTGTCCGTACAGAAAAGTTTTTCGCTATTGTTTTAACGAGTTTAATGACAAAGATAACTCGGTTCTTTTCATTTTTAGAGAGTCTAAAAAGAGACTGAAAGGAAACTCTAGCGGTCCTTTTTCGTAGTATAATCCCTTAAGTCCAAAAAGGTATAAAATAATACAAAAGGGATGACTTTTCCAATCACTTTAGCGAGCTAAAAAAGACAAGTGCTCGATCTTTTTGTGTAATGATCCCTCAGGTCCAAAAAGATTAAATACAGAGGATGGATAACACTTCCAATCACTTTCACGAGCTGGAGAGGCCAATTGCTCAGAAATATTTTCATATTTTACAAGTCTAAAAAGAGATTAAAGGAGACTCATTTTTGAAGAATGAGTGATATTTTCGGGTAGCAACTGGTTCCAGGTAAGTTTGGAACTTTTCAGTCATGGTAGTATAAAGAAGGTGGCTAATAGAATCACTCATCGCAGTTGTTCCTCAAAAGGGTAAACAATCAAGTGGAGGCGTATGATCAGCTAAAAGAGTGGAGGTGATGGTAAGAACATGACCAATCTCCAAAGCTGATAGCAATGCGACCACAAAGGTTTTTTACCGAAAGGTGGATTCATTTTTTAATGAGCTTGAATCTTTAGAAACTATGCTCAATGCTAGGTTTATTTTTTAATGAGCTTGAACTTTGTGGAAATATTGCTCGTAATAATAGTCAGAGATGTTCGATTCACCATTAACACTATGTTATTTTTGATGGTCGTGCTACCTATTCAATTGCTCCATCAAATTGATTAGAAATGTAAATACATGCTTGAAAAAATGAGTTAAAAACAAACATCTTACTTGAATTACGTGAACAGTAACATATAAGTAGTTTTACCTCTCATTTTTACCATTTCATTCAAATTTGGGATTGTTGGAGATCTGGAGGTGTTTTCCCCCTCAATTTTCATTAGCTGATTTTAGGAGATTTGGTGGACTATTTTCGGCGCCATTTGGACCAGGTAGGAGCTATCCCTGAGCTCTTCAATTGCATTCTTTCCTTTTCTGATTCTGAGCACCTTTTCCTGTTTTCCTGGGCCTCAAGGGTTTGAACAATTTGTTCTCTCCCCATCGCACTTAGTATACATTGAAAATTGCAATGCATACTAAGTTGGCCATTGGATAGTCAGTATGCATCCCACCCAGTACACAGCTAGGGTGTGATGGGCACAAGAAGGAAAGTTTATGCATTGTTTTTTCATGGAAATTTTGCCTGTTTTTGCCCAAATCAGGAACCTAATTCTTCTCTTGTTTGTTTTTCAGAGATTCATCAGATCAAGATGGTCATTACATGGCATGAATGTGAGCATGAAGAAGAGGATATGATTTCCTTACATGATCCAGTACGGTTAATGCATTGTGAAACTGTGGCTTGCTCAAATTCTTCCGCATATCCAGCATGAGGCAACAAATAAATTTGTTGCAATATCTTCTCGATGCATGGGATCCTACCAACCAAGTGTTCTAGAATAGAAGTAGATCCATCCCTTTGACAGTTGAGGATATCTATTTCTTGAAAGGGTTGTCAAAGCGTGGTGCCCCTCTCTCACTATCAAGATCCGCCCATGGGGGTGAATCCATGAGGGATTACATTCGCCGATTCTGTAGAGATGGATCTCAGTCGAGTAGGGACGGAAAAATCAGTATTCGAGATTCACTGACCGATCCTTGAGGACTATCTTATTCACCTTTTCTAGATTGGCTGGTAGCATAGCTCTTCACTTGGCCAGTAGGTCCTATATGCAGTATGCCTTGGAATGCCTTAAACCAAAGGTATTCAATTGGTGTGATGCAATACTTTCGGTTATAAAAGAACAACTTACCAAGGTGAAGAACAGAAGATCCAAGAACTTTGGTTATGGTTCTATTCTGACCACTTTCACCTTGGAGAGGATCCCACTGATGCAGCCACATTACATTTCACTCAGATTGCCAACATCAACAGAACCACGGATGCAGAGATGGGTTGATCTTATGGCCAGACATGCTGGTCAGTCGCAGATTTCATTCTTTGATGCCTTCTTTGAGTGGTTCAATCATCAGTAGATGGTCTACGCCGAGTATCAGTATGTTGGGATGGATTTCTGGGGCGACCCAGATTTGGTGCTACCAGCTGGCAAGCAGTGGGGTGTTATAGGTAAAAAGATGTGACTATATATCTCTTTATTGCTTTTATAATGTTCTTGTGTTTTTTAAATGTTATCAAGACTAATCAAACCCATATTTGTGCAGATATTGGAGCAATGCACCCGAGGGTAGCAGCTGCTGTTCCAGTAGGAGAGGCTGTAGGGAGGGCTGTCCTTCATGATCTGGATGTAGCCGAGACCCTTAAGTATTGCAGGATCAGATCGAGGGTCGCACCCTTAATATTCAAGATGTGAGGACTGATGAGTTACCTCTGAGATTACAGTGCCATACTACTGGCATGCTGAGTCGATGGACTAGGCTCTTACGTATGATCGCACAGGTAGTGACTTGTTATCACCATCACCATTAGTCTAGGGTGCTTTCCTACATTTTTGAGTTTTTGGGTCATATAACCAATTTTGTCCTGGACACAGAATATTTTGTAAAAACTATAAACAGTTATATATATTTTTGATTTTGGGAGTTTTATTTTGGTTAAGTTATATGATATTGATGCAAATGTTGATTGAAATTCCTTTATTTTATAAATGCTGCAAATGTCTATACACCACATAATTTGCTAATGAATCAGTTAATGTGTTTAAGTTTCTCGAAATGTGTTGATATCGAATAGAATCAATCTGCCTTTCCAAAATCCTGACCCTTAGGAACATACGATAGATAGCTGGATTTCGAACGAAATAGATGCCGATAAGTTGTAGGATGACGAGTTGTGAGTCTAGCCTGACAACAAGTCGGCATATGCCATGTGTGATGGCATCAGAGAGAAACTCTATCAATGTGTTGTACTCAGCGATGTTGTTCATTGACCGACCAATACATACCCCTCTGAAACTCACTAACTCACCGCTTGGATAAAAAATGGCCCAAGCTGCAGAAGATAGGTTCTGCGTACTATGACTAGCTCCATCGGCGTATCCAATAAATGATTCCAATAGGTCTGACATTTGCAACAAATGAAAAAGTGGATTACCTAACCAAAATGATCACTCTTGACGAAAAACAAAATGTAACAAAAGCATATTAAGAGATTACTACACTTAGTCAAGCATAGTAATGCTTAAGGTACAACCTGTTTTGGGGTTGCGACAGTGGAATCCCATCATAATCTACTAGATAGTAGGGTCCTTTTCCTAATACTCGCTTAACAATGTAGGGGCCCATCCACAATAATTGGAACTTACCTGCTCCCAATTTATCGGATTCCTGATCGTAAATTAAGACCAGGTCACCTTCCGAGAAGACAAGGGGTTTGACATTCTTGTCAAATTGCGCCTTGACTCATTTCTTATGAGTTTCCTTAGCTAAGCCGACGTATGACTGGTTTCATCCAGTTGGATTAATTCTAAGAAATGAGCCTCTTCCTCTAAAGTTCTTGGGAGAAGGTCGACTGCGAGCTTGAGAGTAAGACCACTTCCAGAGCATACACCAGCTGAAAGGGTGTAAATCCGGTTGCATTTCTTACCGATGTCCTATATGCCCACAAGGTCGAGTATGGGATTAGGTGCCAACTCCGTTTGTGGACTCCAATCATCCTTTGCAGCATGCGCTTCAGGACTTTGTTGATGGCCTCAACTTGTCTGTTAGCTTGCAGATAATATGGAGTAGAACTATCGTGGGATAGTCCTAATTTGGCAGCCAATTCAACCATCATGTGATTTCGGAAATGTGATCCATGATTTGTGACTATAGGCTGTGGAACACCAAATCTAGACACTACATGATTGAAAAAGAAAAGAGCAGTCATTTCACTGTTGTTGTTTAATATAGGCATCACCTCGGCCCATTTTGTAAAATAGTCAACTACGATTCCCATGCCCCTCGGCTGAGGTGGGGTTACATGTCATGAAATCTATGCCCCATTTGGCGAATGGCCCAACAACAACTGCTAGATGCAGAGGTGGGGGTGGTATTATGGTTTTGTGGTTGAAGATTTGATAAGTATGGAAACTTCTGATTGCGATTATGCAATCTTCGAACATTGTTGGCCAAAAGTAACTTGCTTGTAACATCTTTTGTGTCGTAGCATAACCAGATTGATGCCCCCCACACGCGCCTGAATGGCAATCATTCAGGACTTTTTCGGCCTCCTCATGGGTGAGGCACCTTCGTAGAACTGTATTGATACCGTGACGGTAAAGTGTATCACCAAAGATCATGTAGTCTTTTGCTTGGTATTGAGTATGTCGTTGTTCTGAGTGAGAGGTATTAGGCCTGTATGTTTGGGTTAGGAGATAGATCAGTATATCTCCATACCACGGATCGCTTGACGATATCAGAAACAAAGATTCATCCACGATTGATGCTTTGGATGTTGAATCGTTGGACGACGATGGGAAGTCACATAGTTACTCCGCGAAAACTAGAGATTTTTTTGATTTGGATTTTACGAATTCCAGATCAAACTCTTGCAAAATGGCTATCCATTTTGAATATTTTCCCCCTAGTAACTACAGAATGTAAGTCATAGGGTTGCAATCTGACAAAATGGTAGTTTTGAGAAAGAGGATATAGTGTTGAAATCTCTGTACTACTTGAACAGCTGCAAGAGCTAGCTTTTCAACATAGGAGTACTTGTTTTTTGTATCGTTTAAGTTCTGACTTAAATAATAGACACGATGTTCGATTCCATTGTCTTCTTGAACTAAAACCATTGTGATGGTCGTATCTGGTGCAGCTAGATATAGGTTAAAGTCTTTTTGATAGTCAAGAGCGTACATTAATGATGCTTTTATTAGGTATTCCTTTAGAGCATCAAAGGAAGCTTGCGCAACCTGATCCCAATTAAAGGGCACTTCTTTTTTCAAAAGACGCATATAACCTTTAGCAAGTTCAATGTAATTTGGAATGAACCTCCTCACAAATTTTGCTTTCCCTTGGAGTTTTTGAATTTGAAGCAAATTTGAAGGTGGAGGCATATTGATGATTGCCTAAAACTTACATGAGTTGAGTTGAATCCTGTCCTTAGAAACTATGAAACCAAGTAAACGACCAAAACCGACACAAAACACACACTTGTGCGGTTTGAGTCGTATCTTTTAGTTTCGGCAACGTAGAAATATAGCTCTCAAATGTTGCGGATGGTCAGTCCACTTTCGTGAATGAGACAGTAGATCGTCAAGATATGGTTGAACGATGTTCTTGATGTCGTGGAAGTGATAGTACATAGCCCTCTGAAAAGTTGCCCCTGCGTTCTTTAAACCGAAAGGTAGTTTACGGTACACGAATGTGCCCGACAAACATATAAATGCAGTCTTCGACTGGTCTTGTGGGCGGATATTTATTTGATTATACCCAAAAAATCCATCCATGAATGAAAAGATTTCGCATCCGACGCATTCATCAATTATCTGGTCGATAAAGGGTGTAGGGTAGTTGTCCTTTGGACATGCTTGATTTACATCCCTGCAATCAACACACACTCTAATCGTTCCTTGCTTTTTCATCACAAGAACAATATTCATTACCCAATCAGTTAGAGGAACTGGGTAAATGAAACTAGCATGTAAAAGTTTTTCAACTTCTGCCTTTATGGCAACGGCTTTCTTTGGGTGTACTTGTTGAAGTTGTTGTCGTACCGGTTTGACATTTGGATACATTTTGATTTCGTGTTCAACTATGCTTGAGTCAATGCCTGGCCTAAAGAGCAGATTCTTGGTGTCCATCTTCCATTTGTTCAGGGGACCATGGATAAGATTGTGAGGATTCTTAAGAAGCATAATGTCCTTGCAACTTTTAGACCTCTTAACATCATTCATAAATCTCTCAGATCTGTGAAGGATCCCATCGACCCTAAAGACATGAAAGGGGTTTATATTATTCCTTGTTCATGTGGGACCCCCTATATTGGTGACACTGGTCGCTCCATTAATCAAAGGATTAGTGAGCACACAATTGACCTATAGCATATGAGAACTAAGTCTTCTGCTTTAGCAGAGCATGTGGAGAAAACCAATCATCATGTCTGCATCGAGGAGGCTAGTGTGATTGCTAGAGTGTTGCAATTCCATCACTGGAAATTTAGGGAAGCCCTGGAGATTGAAAAAAGACCAAACAATCTCAACAGAGAGGATGGCTGGAAGATCAGTAATTGTTGGATCCCAGCCCTTTCCTCCTAGTCGTTTTCTTTCTTCCCCTCCCTTATTTTATCAATTAATTAATTTTTAATATGGTAATTTATTTATTGATATTATATTTATTATTATTATTATTTATTTAAATAAATATTTATATGTGAAAACTCTTTGACTATTAATTTAAACTTAATTTATCTACAAAAATTAATTTAAATCTATTTTAATTAATTAATTTAAACTATTAATTAATTTTAATATGGTAAAAAAAATATTATTATATTATTATTATTATTATTTATTTTTATGTGTATCAATTTAATTTAATTTGCATAAAGTTAATTTAAAATTAATCTTTTTTTATAATTAATTGATTTAAACTTGATATACTATCTTTTACCCTTAAATAGATCTTGTATTATATTTTTTATTTCCAACCCTTGAATTTCTCTAATTTTTTACGAATATTTATATTTTAATAAATATAATTAACTATTACTCTAATTTTGGTTTTTATAACTAACTAACTAATATTTTTATCTAAAATTTAAAATTAATATTCTTATTAATTAATATATTTGAAATTATTTATATATTTATTATTATTATTTACTTATTTATAATATATTAATTTTAAACTTATTTTTCTAATAGTTTTAAATTATTTAGATTTATTTAATATATTGAAATTAATTTTTTTATGATTTACTTATTATATTATATTAATTTTATTCTATATTAATAACCAAATTTTCTCTCATATATATAAAAATAAATAAATAATAAATAAATAATATAAATTAATATAATACCCCTTATCATGGTCAAACTAGCCGTTATCAAGTCAAATCGAGTTGTTGTCTTTTTAGCCGTTACATTTTCGAGAAATTTGAGTCATTGGATATTCTGCCCTATCTATTTAAAGTGCATAGCTAGATCTGCTCATTCAACTTGTCCTAACGATGAACCACACTGGTTGGTTCGAAACGCGTCGACAAAAATTTCTCTATGTGATTTTCGCCGAAGAATCTTCAAAAATATATTTCTAGTTTTGAAGAAGAGCAAGATTTGCTTACATGAATATTCTCTACAACATTAGGTTTGGTCGAGATATTTATGGTGATAGTTTCTTCAAAATTGGATAGATTTTGCTCGGAATCCACCGTATTTACAGTATTTGATAGAAAATAAAAAATCGAAGGATGATTAAGGTCGCTGGAATAATCTTCATTGTAATCCAGAAAATGGGAACGATGGTGGTAATCTTTGCATGGTGCCTTTCCTATCATCATTGATTGAATGATTCCTTTGTCTGTAGAATATACATGTGACCAAGGATCTAAAGAGGTGCCATATTCCTTAGACCTATCTATCCCAACACTCGATGAGCATTGATTTGGGTTTACCACCCAGGCCAAGAAAATTGATTGCTACAATATTTCTATTGGGCTTGGAGGCAATACCCTGTGATGATCCATGCTAACCAAATGTTTGGAAATCTTTTGAATCTTTGTAGATATAGAAGATATCATATTGCAGGTTTCCACCATGGCCACTTCTACCAAATTACTCGGAGGTGGTAGGGAAAAAAAACCCATTAAGGCAGGGTCTTTTAGGAGGCCTATTCTGACATTTTGAAGTGATTGAGAGCTTCCATGGATCATTGGAATGCTTCCTATAACTTGCGAACTGTTGGGGAGAAAGGTTTGTTGATCAACGATTGTAATTCCTCCTTAGAAGGGAAATGCAATCTTTCTAAAATATGTTGACACAATAGCAGCCATAGCATAAATCCAAGGCCTTCCCAGTAGGATATTGTAATTAAGGTTTCCATTGATAACTTTGATGTTAATTTCTGCTGTCTTGCCCCCTAGTTCAACTTGTAAGTTACTTAAAATACGAGGTGTATGTTCATCCATTGAATGCTTTTAATGTCATTGATGAACTTGACAAGGGTGGTGAGCCTAAAGTTTTCCAGCAACTCATTGACATAATGCAGGTTGATGCCCCCTCATTAATGATTGTTCGATGAACAGTTTTGTTGAGGGTTTTCACTTGTACGAGGAAAGTGAGTTGAGCCGGTAATTGAGCTTCGTATCCTTTATGATTAAAGGCCACAAGATTGGAATCCGCTGGGTCAATCCCACCTATTGCTGATAATAGAGCCTGCTTTTGGGAGGGGCAATTTTGTAGTACTTCAAGTGTTGACATAGAGGATGGCGATTGGGCCAGATCCTCTATTATATTATAATTTTGTGCTACTCAAGCACGAGGATTAAATGTCAATTTGTGTACTACTCCCTTTGGCGGCTTTATTGTTAGCTCAAGAATGATGGGTGGCACAACTTCCATCGAAGTTGTTGTCGAACTACTAGGTTGATTTGTAGCCTTGTTGTTTGATAGCTGTGGATTCCCATAATCTTTATTCCTTGTCAATATCAAAGCATCATTTCGCTGTTTCAAAATGGACAACATAAGCACTTGGGATGGGGAGCATTGTTGCTAGCAACCAAATTGGTTTCTGGGTTTGGAAACGGATCAGTCAATACTGTTGAGGTGTTTGAACTCTTAAAGAATTTCTTTATCTCAGCTCGATGTGGACAATCTTTCGTCCAATGGTCCTCATCGCATATGAGACATGGCCAATTAGGTTTCTTTTGTCCATAAGGGTTTCCAGAAGATTTTTCAGGAGTCGAATCTTCCTATTTCTTCTTTTTGTTCTTCCCTTTCTTCTTGCCCCCTGGTTGCTTCGATTCTTTGCCTTTGTCAATTGACATGGAATTAACCTCCGAGGTAGGAATTTTTCATTTGTATTTTTACTGGAAACTGCAAGGGCTTTACCAGATGGGGCCTTTGCGGTTTGCATACTTGAGGTGCCAATCACGTCGTCGCTGGCATGAGAGTCTCTATTCGATTTAGGAGGAGGAGGAACGAAAAATTATGGTCTAGGAGCATCAGGAATTTTGTCATAGAGCATGTTAGATTTAGTATAGATCAAGTCTAGATATTGTGCATGAGCAATGACTTGCTCTTCAGTGACAACTCCTCCTTTGGCCACATCTTTTGTAATAGAAGGTAACAATGACTTAATAAACCATTTAGCTAGAAGTTGATTAGGAACATATGTCTTTACCATTCGATGACAACGTCGCCACTCATGAATATGATAAGATATGTGAGTGGTTGTTATCTGTTTAAAATTGGTAAGGAGCTCTGTTCCTGTTTCGTACCTTATGGGTAGCTGAAAATGGGTTAAAAAGGTGGTGGCGAGGGCGTTGAAGTCATAGAATGAAGCTCTAGGCAATTAGATATGCCATTTCACTGTCGGACCAGTTAGCCTTCACTGAAAAATGCGAAGCCTAATCGAATCATCATTGAGGGTGTTGGACAAACACCATAAATGAAAGGTCATTACATGATTCGACGAATCTTCACCCGAATTTCCATTGAATTTAGGAATATTTGATGAAATTTTATGAGGAATTGCTAGCCACTAAGGGGCATAATCAATTGGATCATTTTTTAACCAATTCAGATCTGGTAATTCTAAAGTTGCTATGAAAGGCAACTATTGATTCAGGTTTTGCGAAGCATACCCAGGATAAGATGGGATCGCCTAAGCAGTGGGTCTTTGCATACCAGCATAATGTATTTGATGCTAATAACTTTAATAAGGTTGATGGGCATAACTATTATAATATGATTGTTGGTAATCTTTTTGAATATATGGGTTCCCATTACCCACAAAGATTTTTTCTTAGGTCCTTGGTAAGCTTGTTGGAATTGCAGTTGTTGGACCATTTGTTGTTGTCCAATACTTGATGTTTAACGAAGATGAGGGGTGATAGTACTCGTTTGAGCCTGAGTCACTTCAGTTAAGGAGCCACTAATTGGCAGTTGTGATTGAGTCACGGAGATAAGAGGTTGTTGTATTACGACCTCAGAGACTTGAGGTTAACATAAAATAAACAACGCATGTACTTGCAACACCATCACAATAGCCGGTGTAGTGGGAATGTTTGACACAGGTTGATTTGGTTCATTGAATATACAACTCTTGGTTGTTGAGGCAGTATTGGTACCCAACCACTAGATGCAATTCCAGCTTGACCCAAATTTTGTTGTGAACTCTCATATGGTTTCTCTCTCGGAGGGAACATTCGAAAAGGTATACTACCCCCCATATGGTGGCAATCCAGTGTTCAAAGGGTAAATTGGTCTTTGGAGACTAGAATACCCAAATTGATACTGTTGTGAAGGATCAGTTTTCTGAGACTCAACATAAGAAATTCCAGATAAGATTATGGATGAACAAATAGGAACAGAACATGCTGTCGAAACAGTCCTTGGGTGGAATCCATCTAGTGGTTGAGAACTAGTTGGGATAGATGGTATACTAGCGAACATTGTTGGAGTAGCGATAGGAGGTTTTGATGTTGCTATATCAGATGACACAGTCCTAGATGTTAATGGTTGTTCAGACATATCGAGTCTATCCAAAATATTTCCTAGCGATTCAACAGGAACTTGCAATGAAGGGTGATCAAAAGAACAAACTCCTGTGGTAGAAGGATATAGGTGGATCCCAATTCCAAAATGCAATGGGGTACTAGATGGAAGATCCTCCACAATCTCTTCTATAGCAATCAGTCGAGGTGGAAGAGGTAGACCGTCAAGTTTGTAAAATATTTCTGGTGTTGAAGAAGGTATAGACTCTGCAGCGATAGATGTTGGAGGGGTGACACCTTCCGAATCAACCCTAGATGGAGATAGTCCAGGAATAGAAGTGTTTACCGTTACACTAGGATTAGTTCTAATGTCCTCTTGTAGCTGTGGAACTTCTTCTGTAGAGGCAGGGATACTAGAAATAATTCGAGTAACTGGAGTCTCTTATGATGTTGAAACACAAGTTTCGAATAAACCAAGAGATTTCGACCCAGTTAAATGAGATCGCTTGGCCTGGAATGGTTTCATTTCCAGAGTCAAAGATGGTTGACTCGTTAGTCTCCACAAATGATGGGGTTTTCATTGACTTTCTTCCACGATTGTGGATTACTTGATCAACTCAAAATTAAAAGGGGAAAATCTTATTATGAATTAAATGAACTTTAAGACGCTTTGACACAACTTGTTTTTTCGATTTTTAAGAGTCGAGAAAAAGCTATGATGAGCGCTCAGATGGACCTTTTCTTTTAAGGAGTCGAAAAGGAACAAAAGTGACTACTTTGGAAATCTAGACAGAGGGATTACCAAACCAATCACAAAACTGCAATATACACCTTGGTGGTAAATTATAGATAAATTACTGAGGACTCTATGTACGGCAGTCTATCTTCCCGAATGTTGTGTTCAGTGCATTGCAATCGATAGGGCAGTAGACATGGCTTCCTAAGGATAAAGGATATGAACCTATTGTAGTCTCCCAATATATACGCGACGGTACGTGGGAGCACAAGTCTCTACTGGCACTTGTGTCAAAGAGGAGGAATCACCCAATCTACGATGAAAATGATAGTTACCAGGGTTTACAACGTCGAAATACGTCTCTAGCATAGACTTCTAGATGTTGTGCGTTAGGTTCCAAAGCTTTTTATGTTCATTGAGGTTTATTTTACTATTGATCTTTCTTAAGAAGTTTGTCTTTCAAGGTTCACCGCGTGATTTAGATATACAATTCTTAACTATGCAATCTGAATGATAAAAAATCATTTATTTTCTTTTAGCGATGAAAATCCTAGCTACTAAGGAAAGAAGAGTAAGATTCTTTCAACATATAGTAGAGAGCACACACTAAATGCACTTTTCCTAAATCAATTTCCACATGCAGTCTAAATGAAAATGCACATGCACGTATTTTTTTTTCTGTTTCCTTAATGTGAGAATGACAAAAAGAAAGCTAAGTACAGATTTGAACTACTTTTCTCAAAGCGACACTTTAGAAATTTATTTTCAAAAAATGAAACGAAGACTAAGACGACACTTTCACTTTTGAAATGAAAATTGTTTTCGACACTTAACAGAATTGATAATTCAAATCAAATACAATGAAAAAAGTGTAATCGACTATCTAAAAGAGGAAGACTTTATGACACTCTTTTTCTTGACTGAAAATGATAGTTGCGACACCTTCAAATCAAGAGACGACAACTCGATTAAGCTACTATTTTCAAAGGAGGACTATAAATGATGAAAAAAACATAAAAAAACATTCACAATTCCTTATCAATGGAGGCTAAATAATGTAAAGGAAGAAGGTTTCAATAGTGAAATACTAATCATAGATAGCAAAACTACTAAATAGAGCTAAAACCAGTCAAGAAAAAACCAAAATCTAGAGACAGAAACAGTCTCATTCAACCATTGCACCTATCCTTTAGGGAAACAAGGATGCATCTCACTTGCAGCACATGGGAGGTGTGATGCATCCGGATTGCCAATGAGAGACAGTGCGATGGTCTAGGGAACGAGACTGAGCTTGGTTTTCACCCACAGTTTGCAGCTAAGTTCAGGGATTTAGACTAAGCTTATGAAAGGCACTAAACACAAAGTATAAGGGCTGATCTAATGAGGTTATTGAGCTACCACCAAGGCACTTAGGACGTTTTCAAGTCTGATGTTCAGTTCATAAACCAACCGGGAGATTGATTGAAGCAGCGTTGATCTACTTTGCAGTTGCATAGGAAAAGCAGTTCGAAGACTAGCTGGCTTAACTTCAAGCTCTATGTGTAGTTTATAAAGAAAACAACAGTAACAAACAAACAAACTATTCACTCCCCAGTGGAGTCGCCATTTTGTTTATGGGAAAACTAGTGTCTATTTAGATCTGCTAGTCCCACTAAGACAGGTAGCTATCTTAGAAACAAACATTTCAAAGTAACTTATGTTTTCCTTTATGAGAGATAGATGAGAGAGAAGTAGAGAGCACCAACCTCAGTCTTTCTCTTGGCTCCTTGCTAGTTTCCTCTCTCCCTTGATAGAGCTTTTGCCACTCCTTTCTCACCTGTCATGCTTCAAAGAGCACCTGTAGAGTCAAAGCAGCAAAATACCATCAAAGCATAGAGATATATAACCACAAACAATGTAGAATCAGATGTACATTAACCATACAAATGCATACACAAATACAAGATTCAGAAATATACAAGTATATGGAGGAAAACTCAAATAGCTTTATTGATAGAAGTAGTAGAAGAGAGGATTACAACCCAGCTGTCTGATCCAACACCATCCTCCCAGCATGAAAGCCCTCTTCACCTCATGAAAAGCTAGATCACCCCACAATACAATGCTTTATAAAGAAACCAATATCACTTCCTTACAAAATGCAAAATTCCAGCCTTTGGATCTCTAGGACGAGGGATCCATATATAGATATTTGCAAGGGGTGAGTCAGCTTCTGGGATTTTGATTAGTGTCATTTCACTGATAGTTCTTGGTTCCACTTGGAGATTTCATTATCTCTTACTCATCCCTGGGTGAATTCAGAGAGGCAAGTGTCATATGAGAAGTTTCTGGAAGATTCTTTGGGTTTCCACCTAGCAAACTGCCTCTGCCATTTGTCTGCTCTTGTTCATCGCACCCTACAGAAGGGCTTTTCAGTATGCATTGCACCCTCTATGTGTAACAGTGAGATGCATCACACCCTCAGCATGGAGTAGTCGGTATGGTCCAGTTTTGACCAGTTCTGAGCAGTTTTTGAAGGAGAAATTCTGGGAAATGATGTATTCAGTTGACCTTGATCCTTTAGGGTATGAAACAATACTTTTAGGGGTTTATAAGCCCTTGCTTTATGGAAATATGTGATTTGGATTGAAGTGCCCAAGTATGTCTATAACAGTAATATACCCTCCCTCTCAACCACCAAGTCTTCATCAGTGGCCTTACTGCTCAAGGCTTTACATGCATCTTGAACCTCAAGAGCATACAAGTTCTTGACCCGTGAACCAATTTGCTTCACTTGTCTAGTGATGATGTGTCTAAGGAAAACCTTTCCCTTACTGAAGACTGCATCATAGCCTCTGTCTTCCAGCATCAGGATTAACACCAAGTTTCTCTTCAGTCCTGGTACATACTTGACATCGGTCAAGGTAAGGCAAGATCCATGCTCCCTCTGAAAAATAAGCGTGCCTACACCTAAGACACTATACTTCTCATCATTACCCATCACTATGAGTATCTGGAGATATTTCTCCTCAAAAGTACTGAACAAACTCTTATCGTCGGTCATGTGGAAAGAAGCTCCACTATCAAGAAACTAACCACTTCCCACCATGGATGAAACCATGCATGCAAAGAGTGTGAAATCCAACTCAAACTGTGAAGCAAGTGCCTCACCTTCAGATCCTTATCCGGATCCCTTCTTGGATTTCGTCCGTGGACAATTTGCAGCATAATGGCCCACCTCATGGCAACGAAAGCATCACACTTTCGATTTTTCAACCTTCTTCAAATCATTGGAAGAACTAGATTTAGAAAGAGAAACCTTCTCCTTCCCCTTCTTTGCCTTACTCGCTAAGGCACAATTCTCCTCATCATGCATGGATGAAGAACTGTCTCTGGTGCTCCATCTGATATTCTCCTGCATCAAGTCCGACCATAGTTGTTCCCAATCTGGTAGTTTCTCCCTTCCATTCACCGAGTCTTGGAAGCTATACCAGCTCTTAGGAAGGCCAAGGAATGCTAGACTCACCATATCCTCGTCCAATTTCACGACCTCTACACTTGCAAGCTCATCCCTACATGTGATGAGCTTGGTTAGATACATAGAGATCACCTCATCCTTTTCACACTTGATCTTTCGAAGTTTGTCCTTCAGTGCTAGCTTCCTCTGATCACTGCTATTCTAATGTAAATCTTTCAATGTTTTCCACATTGCATGCAGATTCTCCTTCCCATGGAGGCTTGAGACAATGTGATCTCGCACTCCTTCCAAGAGAATTCTCCTAGCTCTAGCCACACACTTCCTCCATTCCACCTGCTCAGTCTTGTTAGTAGGCTTAGGAATTTCTTGATCAATGAAATCCTGAAGACCATTATCTTCCAAAACTGCGTCCATGCGATCCTTCCAATATATATAGTTTGAGTTGCCATCAAGGGCATACGCAAGCCTCAAACCATAGAACGCCATCGATGAAATAGATGTGATAAGAACTTGAGATCTATATCAAGAATAAGAAACTTTGAATTCCTCCTGCTAGTACATTGTTCTTGCTTGATCACCTATGCTCTGATACCATGTAGAAATTTCACCTGTAGAACAAACCAATATATGCAATGTCCTAAAGCATAATACTTGTTCTACTTCTATAAAAAATTAAGCGGAAGCATAATCGAATTCATGAGCAACATCAAGTAGAAACATGCATAACTGATCAAGAGAAATAATCACACATAACACAAGATATATCCAAGGGAAAGCACTAGCATAAAACCCCAACCATGTATTATCAATCAAGTGGAAATCCTCTTCACAATACAATAAGAATTAGCTCTCAAGCTATTCAGTTCTCAATGAACTATGAAGATATGACAATATGTCTCATGAACCAACCAAGCCTTGTTTATATAGGCTTTCCCTATGGTCCTTACGTATTTTTCTTAAAAAATAATAGCAAAAGCATATGCTATTAATTCTAACATACCAAAAACAACCAATGGTCCAGCTACGTATTCCTTGTGAACACAAGTTCCTCATCCATGCAAAAACTACTTACTAGAAATAGTTAAGCATATGATAGTATACTTTCCTACATCTGATCTCCACTGGGTCTCTGACAGAACTGACATGCAATAGTTATCCATGAGTGAATCCTCAGTTATTTGAAATAATATTTGTCACATGCATGCAAGCATTAACAAACTATATTTTATTATTTTAACAACTTGTTAATAATATCTAACTGGACTTGAATTAAAATAATCTAAATGAGCACTCAGATGGACCTTTTCTTTTAAGGAGTCGAAAAGGAACAAAAGTGACTACTTTGGAAATCTAGACAGAGGGATTACCAAACCAATCACAAAACTGCAATATACACCTTGGTGGTAAATTATAGATAAATTACTGAGGACTTTATGTACGACAATCTATCTTCCCGAATGTTGTGTTCAATGCATTGCAATCGATAGGGTGGTAGACATGGCTTCCTAAGGATAAAGGATATGAACCTATTGTAGTCTCCCAATATATACTCGACGGTACGTGGGAGCACAAGTTTGTACTGGCACTTGTGTCAAAGAGGAGGAATCACCCAATCTACGATGAAAATGATAGTTACTAGGGTTTACAACGTCGGAATACGTCTCTAGCATAGACTTCTAGATGTGTGCGTTGGGTTCCAAAGCGTTTTTATGTTCATTGAGGTTTATTTTACTATTGATCTTTCTTAAGAAGTTTGTCTTTCAAGGTTCACCGCGTGATGTAGATATAAAATTCTTAACTATGCAATCTGAATGATAAAAAATCATTTATTTTCTTTTAGCGATGAAAATCCTAGCTACTAAGGAAAGAAGAGTAAGATTCTTTCAACATATAGCAGAGAGCACACACTAAATGCACTTTTCCTAAATCAATTTCCACATGCAGTCTAAATGAAAATGCACATGCACGTATTTGTTTTTCCATTTGCTTAATGTGAGAATGACAAAAAGAAAGCTAAGTACAGATTTGAACTACTTTTCTCAAAGCGACACTTTAGAAATTTATTTTCAAAAAATGAAACGAAGACTAAGACGACACTTTCACTTTTGAAATGAAAATTGTTTTTGACACTTAACAGAATTGATAATTCAAATCAAATACAATGAAAAAAGTGTAATCGACTATCTAAAAGAGGAAGACTTTATGACACTCTTTTTCTTGACTGAAAATGACAGTTGCGACACTTTCAAATCAAGAGACGACAACTCGATTAAGCTACTATTTTCAAAGGAGGACTGTAAATGATGAAAAATACATAAAAAAACATTCACAATTCCTTATCAATGGAGGCTAAATAATGTAAAGGAAGAAGTTTTCAATAGTGAAATACTAATCATAGATAGCAAAACTACTAAATAGAGCTAAAAACAATCAAGAAAAAACCAAAATCTAGAGACAGAAACAGTCTCATTCAACCATTGCACCTATCCTTTAGGGAAACAGGGATGCATCTCACTTGCAGCACATGGGAGGTGTGATGCATCCATATTTCTAATGAGAGATAGTGCGATGGTCTAGGGACGAGACTAAGCTTGGTTTTCACCCACAGTTTGTAGCTAAGTTCAGGGATTTAGACTAAGCTTATGAAAGGCACTAAACACAAAGTATAGGGGCTGATCTAATGAGGTTATTGAGCTACCACCAGGGCACTTAGGATGTTTGCAAGTCTGATGTTCAGTTCATAAACCAACCGGGAGATTGATTGAAGCAGCATTGATCTACTTTGCAGTTGCATAGGAAAAGCGGTTCGAAGACTAGCTGGCTTAACTTCAGGCTCTGTGTGTAGTTTATAAAGAAAACAACAGTAACAAACAAACAAACTATTCACTCCCCAGTGGAGTCGCCATTTTGTTTATGGGAAAACTAGTGTCTATTTAGATCTGCTAGTCCCACTAAGACATGTAGCTATCTTAGAAACAAACATTTCAAAGTAACTTATGTTTTCCTTTATGAGAGATAGATGAGAGAGAAGTAGAGAGCACCAACCTCAGTCTTTCTCTTGGCTCCTTGCTAGTTTCCTCTCTCCCTTGATAGAGCTTTTGCCACTCCTTTCTCACCTGTCATGCTTCAAAGAGCACCTGTAGAGTCAAAGCAGCAAAATACCATCAAAGCATAGAGATATATAACCATAAACAATGTAGAATCAGATGTACATTAACCATACAAATGCATACACAAATACAAGATTCAGAAATATACAAGTATATGGAGGAAAACTCATATATCTTTATTGATAGAAGTAGTAGAAGAGAGGATTACAACCCAGCTGTCTGATCCAACACCATCCTCCCAGCATGAAAGCCCTCTTCACCTCATGAAAAGCTAGATCACCCCACAATACAATGCTTTATAAAGAAACCAATATCACTTCCTTACAAAATGCAAAATTCCAGCCTTTGGATCTCTAGGACGAGGGATCCATATATAGATATTTGCAAGTGTGAGTCAGCTTCTGGGATTTTGATTAGTGTCATTTCACTGATAGTTCTTGGTTCCACTTGGAGATTTCATTATCTCTTACTCATCCCTGGGCGAATTCAGAGAGGCAAGTGTCATATGAGAAGTTTCTGGAAGATTCTTTGGGTTTCCACCTAGCAAACTGCCTCTGCCATTTATCTGCTCTCGTTCATCACACCCTACAGAAGGGCTTTTCAGTATGCATTGCACCCTCTATGTGTAACAGTGAGATGCATCACACCCTCAGCATGGAGTAGTCGGTATGGTCCAGTTTTGACCAGTTCTGAGCAGTTTTTGAAGGAGAAATTCTGGGAAATGATGTATTCAGTTGACCTTGGTCCTTTAGGGTATGAAACAATACTTTTAGGGGTTTATAAGCCCTTGGTTTATGGAAATATGTGATTTGGGTTGCAGTGCCCAAGTATGTCTATAACAGTAATATACCCTCCCTCTCAACCACCAAGTCTCCATCAGTTGCCTTACTGCTCAAGGCTTTACATGCATCTTGAACCTCAAGAGCATACAAGTTCTTGACCCGTGAACCAATTTGCTCCACTTGTCTAGTGATGATGTGTCTAAGGAAAACCTTTCCCTTACTGAAGACTGCATCATAGCCTCTGTCTTCCAGCATCGGGACTAACACCAAGTTTCTCTTCAGTCCTGGTACATACTTGACATCGGTCAAGGTAAGGCAAGATCCATGCTCCCTCTGAAAAATAAGTGTGCCTACACCTAAGACACTATACTTCTCATCATTACCCATCACTATGAGTATCTGGAGATATTTCTCCTCAAAAGTACTGAACAAACTCTTATCGCCGGTCATGTGGAAAGAAGCTCCACTATCAAGAAACTAACCACTTCCCACCATGGATGAAACCATGCATGCGAAGAGTGTGAAATCCAACTCAAACTGTGAAGCAAGTGCCTCACCTTCAGATCCTTATCCGGATCCCTTCTTGGATTTCGTCCGTGGACAATTTGCAGCATAATGGCCCACCTCATGGCAACGAAAGCATCACACTTTCGATTTTTCAACCTTCTTCAAATCATTGGAAGAACTAGATTTAGAAAGAGAAACCTTCTCCTTCCCCTTCTTTGCCTTACTCACTTAGGCACAATTCTCCTCATCATGCATGGATGAAGAACTGTCTCTGGTGCTCCATCTGATATCCTCCTGCATCAAGTCCGACCATAGTCGTTCCCAATCTGGTAGTTTCTCCCTTCCATTCACCGAGTCTTGGAAGCTATACCAGCTCTTAGGAAGGCCAAGGAGTGCTAGACTCACCATATCCTCGTCCGATTTCACGACCTCTACACTTGCAAGCTCATCCCTGCATGTGATGAGCTTGGTTAGATACATAGAGATCACCTCATCCTTTTCACACTTGATCTTTCGAAGTTTGTCCTTCAGTGCTAGCTTCCTCTGATCACTGCTATTCTAATGTAAATCTTTCAATGTTTTCCACATTGCATGCAGATTCTCCTTCCCATGGAGGCTTGAGACAATGTGATCTCGCACTCCTTCCAAGAGAATTCTCCTAGCTCTAGCCACACACTTCCTCCATTCCACCTGCTCAGTCTTGTTAGTAGGCTTAGGAATTTCTTGATCAATGAAATCCTGAAGACCATTATCTTCCAAAACTGCGTCCATGCGATCCTTCCAATATATATAGTTTGAGTTGCCATCAAGGGCATACGCAAGCCTCAAACCATAGAACGCCATCGATGAAATAGATGTGATAAGAACTTGAGATATATATCAAGAATAAGAAACTTTGAATTCCTCCTGCTAGTATATTGTTCTTGCTTGATCACCTATGCTCTGATACCATGTAGAAATTTCACCTGTAGAACAAACCAATATATGCAATGTCCTAAAGCATAATACTTGTTCTACTTCTATAAAACATTAAGCGGAAGCATAATCGAATTCATGAGCAACATCAAGTAGAAACAATGCATAACTGATCAAGAGAAATAATCACACATAACACAAGATATATCCAAGGGAAAGCACTAGCATAAAACCCCAACCATGTATTATCAATCAAGTGGAAATCCTCTTCACAATACAATAAGAATTAGCTCTCAAGCTATTCAGTTCTCAATGAACTATGAAGATATGACAATATGTCTCATGAACCAACCAAGCCTTGTTTATATAGGCTTTCCCTATGGTCCTTACGTATTTTTCTTAAAAAATAATAGCAAAAGCATATGCTATTAATTCTAACATACCAAAAACAACCAATGGTCCAACTACGTATTCCTTGTGAACACAAGTTCCTCACCCATGCAAAAACTACTTACTAGAAATAGTTAAGCATATGATAATATACTTTCCTACATCTGATCTCAACTGGGTCTCTGACAGAACTGACATGCAATAGTTATCCATGAGTGAATCCTCAGTTATTTGAAATAATATTTGTCACATGCATGCAAGCATTAACAAACTATATTTTATTATTTTAACAACTTGTTAAAATAATCTAACTGGACTTGACTAGTTAGAACTAAGTCAACTGATTCTCTCATTATAGAACTCATGCTTATTCGCTCAATCAGTGGAGGAAACTCATGTGCATGCTCACAAAGACTTCAAATTCGAATTTCCTTAATTAATTAACTCAACTGAATTAATTAATTAATATTTCAAACTACTGTTAAGACCAAAATTAATTTTACTTCCTATAGATAGACTAGGGACTGCTATAAATAGGAAGGGACACAGAAATGCTATTTTTAAAACTTTCTATTTTTAGTAGTTTCACCTCTCACCCAATGTGGCCAATGACCTCACTGGCCAAACTTCTATTTTTATACATGTTATTTTTAGCAAGTCTATTTTTAGCACATTCTAAATTTAACATTTCTTGTTGCACATTTTTCAACAAGTGATAGTTTAGAGGTTGAGCCATCTTCATTCGAGGAAGCAATGCAACAACCAGTATGGGTTGATTCCATGGTTGAAGAGTATGACTCCATTATCAGAAACAGTGTTTGCAAAGTGGTCCCAAGACTAGCAGACAAGTCAATGGTGAGTTCCAGATGGCTTTACAAGGAAAATCAAGCAGCAGATGGGAGTGTGGATAAACACAAGGCCATATTTGTGGCCAGAGAGTTCTCTCAAGTGGACAGAATTGATTATGATGGAACCTTTGCTCCAGTAGCAAGGCAATCTTCAATCATTTCTATTCTAGCATTTTCAACACAGATGGGATGGAAGATACATCATATGGATGTGAAGACAACATTATTCAATAGTATGATTGAGGAAGAGGTGTATATTGAGCAGCTGGAAGGCTTTTAGACCTTCAATAGAGAGGCGCATGTGTGCAAGCTCAATCGAGCACTACATGGATTAAAACAAGCACCTCGTACTTGATACACCGGTATTAATAGCTATTTCACTGGGTTTGGCTTCACCAAAAGTGAAGAAAATGAAAACCTTTACCATATTGTGGATGAAGATAAATTATTGATTATAGTAGTATATGTCGATGATTTGATTCTAACAGGTGATGAGAAGCTAATAAAATCTTGCAAAGAGGATATTGCAAGAGAATTCGAGATGAAGGACCTCAGGTTCGTGCATTATTTCCTTAGTATGGAAGTATGGCAAGGAGATGGGGAACTTCTTGTCTCTCAGGGAAAGTATTCCAATGAGATACTGAAGTTTTTCCACATGGAGAGCAACAAACCCATGGAGACTCCTTTAGCAGGTAATTGGAGGAAGGAAGATGCCACTTAAGGTGAAGTAGTGGAGGCTACTATTTATAGACAACTTGTGGGCTCACTTATGTATTTGGTGAACACACGAATGAACATATGTTTTTCATTTAACTAGCTTAGTCAAACAATGTTTAAGCCAACCAAACTCTATTGGAAGGAAGCTAAACATGTGTTTAGATACCTCAGAGGCACCACCTAGTTTGGTCTTTAGTACAGATGGACAAATGGATTGAAGCTTCAAGACTTCATAGATGTAGATTGGTAAGGGATTCCATCCGACAAAAAGAGAACATCAAGGGGAATCTTTAGTATTGGGTCAACAATAGTTTATTAGTACAACAAGAAGTAGATATCAGTTTCACTCAGTTCAGCAAAAGTAGAGTACATGGCTTCTAATCAAGCAACTTGTGAGGTTATTTGGATGAGGAAGATACTTGTTGGGTTATTTGGTCAACAGATAGATCCTATAGTGATTTACTAATCAAAGGTGTATCAAACTCTCTGAGAATCAAGTTTTTCATAATTGGTCAAAGCATATTGAGATCCGGTATCATCATCTATGAGATTGTGTGTAGAGGAGAATCATGTTGTTGGAGTACATTCATAAAAAGGAACATGATGTAGATATTTTGATAAAGGCATTGTCAAGATGCAAATTAGGGTTTCACAGAGGCAGGATAGCAGATAATCCCTTTCTTGTTGAGAGGGAGTTTTGAAAATGCAACAAGAAAATCATAATTTAATTTTGTCCTTGACTTAAATTGGGAATAAAATTGTAATTCCACATCTCATGACAACTTGTAATAGTTAACTAAGTTAATTTGACTTAGTTGTCTAAGTTAAGTTGAGTTGAGGGTTTAATTAAAGTCATATAGAGTGTCTCCTACAATTAGGTGCACTAGTTGAGTTTATTTTGAGTTGTAATTAATTAATTCAGTGTAACTGATTTAAAGTTAGTTAAACTAGTTCCAAATGATGGAGGACTTAGTGGGAGGTATAGTAGTGTGGTGTTGCTTGTAATCCAGTGGGGTGTTTCCTGCATTCGAGTGTGGTGATGTTTGAAGTATAGTGGGGTGTTTCTTGAAGTGTAGTGTGGTGTCACCTAAAGTGCAGTGTGGTGCTACTTGCAGTATAATGTGGTGCTACCTGAATTGTAGTGTGATGATGCCTGCAATGATCAACGAGTAAACTGGATAATCACTCATAATTAACTCATGCATGTCAGATTAGAGAAAGACCCAAACGAGATTGGATTTCAGGGACAGTGTACTATCAATTATAAAATCATCTAAATTAAATCGATGGTGCATGCAAACAGAGGAAGGCATTTGAGGATTGTGAAATGCATAATTGAGGATTTTTCCTTGTTAAATAGGGGATAGTTCCTTGAGGAACAATGCAATGAAATAGATACTTGGGAAAGAAATAATTTGGCTATGAATTGGATTGAGCTTGTATAGGAAGAAGTGAGATAGATAGAAATAGTGTAGAGGTTGCTTAGGCGTAAGAAAAACATTGTAATCTTCTCATGTTTTCTTATTAATGTAATATACAGATAACATGGGTTTTTAGCTATGGCTTTCTCGGGGAAATCATTGTGTTATGCGTGATTGAATTCTTTCTCTTATATACTTTGTGATTTCATCGATCAATTGTTGTTTCCGTTGATGAGTAGAGTAGATTCAAGTCTATCGTCTTAGCATATTACAATTAGCAGTTTGAATCTACAAGGAATTTCTACATAGAGATCATCTTAGTTCATGGTGGAGGATTCTAAAAACTGAATTTGGAGTGGCTACCCTTTGACAATAGACTTCTCTAAATGTATGTGGGGTGATTTAGCCCTATTGTGAAGGTTCGGTTGATGGTGGAGTGGTGTGGATGGGAACGGGGATGGGTGGAATTGAAATAAAAGGATGAAGGGGTAATGACACTGGATGGATGGTAGTGGTGAGTGGCTGGGTAATTATTGGTCCAGTGGACATTAGTGGACTCAACTCAAATAATAAATACAACATGGATGTGGGGGTGACTTCTGCGCTGGTAACTATCTTGATGGAATAGATAACAGAGTCAACCTCCATATCCATTTCCATTCCTAGCACTGTTCCGGAGGGTATGGTGTCTGAAATGGTGGTAGATGTGTAAGTTGTGTGTGACAATGGTTTGTGAAAACTAGGTGACGCAACTGAGGTGGAGGGTGGAATTTATTCAACAATGGGTGATACAGTCTGTGATTGGGTTTCTTCCATAGCAAGATCTAGAATTTGGCTAGTGGGGGTCATTTTCTCCTTTTTGAACCCAACGAGAAGTTTTGTAGCTTTTGGACCATGAGGCTTTGGGATTGTTAGTTTAGACAGGGAATGAGCCTTACAACTAGAAGTGCAGCAACTAGAGGAGTAGTAACCATCAAATTCTGCTTTCTAAATCCTTGAAATTCAATAAAGGAAGGAAATGAACCTGGTGAGAGTCTGATGTTGGCAATGGTTTCCTTCAGAGAGCTCTTTTTTTCTCGAGCTTCTTGATGATAGGTTGCAGCTACTCTTTAGCCAATTGCTTCCTTGAGTCTACAGACGTTTCTCCAGGTAGTGGTTGGGACACCATCCCTTCAAAGAAATAGATGTGCTTTCCTTCTTGAACCTCCCCCGCAATGCCTAACCATGAGCTGACCTCTATGGAATGCTTCAGCAGTCATCATAAACTTTCAGGGTCTCATATGGAATGTGTGGAAGCGGACACAATGCAACCTTATCCATGTGCTGTTGTGACTAGTACCAAACCATATTTGTGACGAGTAATCATCAAGAAACAACTTTAGAATATTTTCCGCAACCTTGATGACTTCTAGCATATTATTGTACCATATGATGAAGGAAGCCTCATTAATGTCTTTGCTACTTGGGTCCCTCGAGGTTTGCTAGGGTGTGTACCTGAGGGTAAGAGGTTGGCCATCTATGATAGGAGCCAACTCCTGACCCTTTGGTGGGAACCATTTCCACAAAACCAGAGAAACGACAATGTATCCGTAAATGAAATGAGTCACCTGCTTGTATATGTCCTCATAGGTTTTGAATAATTCTTGGACAAGGAAGTTGCACCAGTTCAATGATGTGCCCTCTACATCGTACTCCGCAACAAAAACCGTATCAAGCATGCACTCATTCCTGGAAAAATGGCACAAAAGCTTCCTCGCAATGATGTAGCATGCGAACTTGATATTAGGGTTGTTTATTGGCTCTAAGAGGGCTCCCTTGCCTGCTCTATGGGTGTCATACCTGTTGTAGTAATTATCATTTCCGGTCTTCTTCGCTCTCTTGGAGGTTGTCTGGAATGTAGTTGATACAACATTTCCAGCGCTGATGATCCGAATTTATGTAGGAACGCAAAAAAATATAGATATACACATAAAAACAGAGATGTAGCTGAAATAAAACTTCATTTCATTAATATCAAAGAACTGAAATATGCTTACATAGAGAAATGGAAATAAACTAGCTCGGGTGATGGTAGCTTATCTTTGAGAAGAGATGTAGTGGCTAAATCGCTCAGAAATGTGTTATAATGAGGCTCAAAGGTCTCTTTATTATTTAGAAACAATGGAAAACCTTTAACATCCAAAAATCTAACCCTAGGATATGAAGTGCCAAAACTGTGGGCCTCGTTTGGGTAAATTGGTACATCAACTTCTCGGGGTTGTAACTTTGGCATATGATCTCCATTTGGCTATCATAAGACATTGTTTCAAATATTTCAAAAAGGAGGATAATAAAAAACAAGTTAACTGGTGAGGGACTTTTCCAGTCTCTCAATTTTCCCTAAAAACTTCTTTTAGTCCCTCAAAACGGCTCTAGAAGTTTAGGACTCGAAAAACTGCCAAAAATAGGAAGTTGTACTACAATTAAGGAAACTGAAAAGAAACAACAGCGGGGGTCCAAGTGGAATAGGCGGTGGATACCAATACCCATCTGGATCAATCATTCACCTTACGAAGCAATGCTCCCCATAGCGTTGAGTGCCTCCATGAGATGGGGAAACTTCTGCTAAACTTGGTCCCTAGTGAACCGCTTGCCTTCATGAAGGAGTTGGATAGGTTTGCAAAGTTGATACAGTTGGATCTTCTATTGGCTAGTTTTCTTGATATGCATGTCCATAATTTGATCGGTTGTGGTTGTTCCATGGAGATTAGGTTTGAATTTGTTGGTGTGAGTTGTTCTGCAATGTGTAATGTGTACATTAATGTGGAAAGTATGGTCGAAAGTGGTCCACATTGAACACTGGGTGTAGCCCAAGGAATGGTGGAATGCTGAGATCGAAAGTATTATCACCGACATCCTTAGTGATGGTGTAAGGGACATATTAGAGTGGGAAAAGCTTGTGGTCAGGCCCAACGAGGCGCTCATTCTACAAATTTAACCAAACTTTGTTGCCCACCTAGAACTTGTGTGGCACCTGATGTTGATCATGACACTACTTGTACTTAACATTGGACCTGTCCAATATTTCATGGACCTGCTAGCGTATGTGATGAATGTGCTCAATGAAGTTGTTAGCCCTGTCAGCTTCAGACTACACATGAGTTGAATCTGCTTGAGTAGTTGCAAATGGTATGGCCACATTAATGGGACAATGTGGTTGGAATCCCAACCCCGCCTGAAAGGGGCTATGGCCATTTGAGCTATGGAGGGCTATTTTGTAGTTGTGTTGGACATAGGGGAGAATATCATCCCATGTGTGTGAATGCTTTGAGTTGTACATACGTAGAATGTGTACAATCATCCTGTTGATGACCTCTATTCAACCATCAGTTTGTGGGTGGAAAGTCATGGATTTAGTGAGCATGGTATCCAACATCGACTAGAGACTTGACCAAAATGTACATAGGAACCTACTATCCTCATCTAAGATAATGGACCATGTGATCTGAAAATGGGTCTCTTAGGTTTCTTGTCTAATTTACAAGAACCTCTCCCACTTCCAAAGCTTTAAATTTTCCCAAGTCTATTTGATCAACCAATGTGGAAATAAGGAATTTTTGAAAATATGGGTGTATGCTTGTATTTGTTTTCAACTGATTACTTATTTTAAAATATGTTGTTTGTGCTGATATGGGAAGGTACCTAAACTGATATATAAATACATATAACAGTAGTTAAAGCAACAGTAAAAACAAACACATCAGACAACAATATAATATGGAGCTCACCCTGATATCTTGGGCTACGTCTCCTTGAGCTCTAATCAACTCAATTAGGCTCTCTGGGATTATGACTTCAATTCTTTTACAAGTGATACACTTAACTCCGATGTTTTGTATAGGAACATTGGGCTCAGAACACCATCTTATCCCTTGGCTCTTGGAGCTCTTCGGCTTTCTAGCTCTGGCTCTTGGCTCTGGCTCTGGCTCTTGCTTTGGCTCTTGGCTCTAACTCTGGCTCTGGCGCTGGTTTTGGCTCTTAGCTCTTGTTTCTGGCACTCGCTCTGGCTCTTGGCTCTAGCTGTGGTTCATGGCTCTCTGCTCTGGCTTCTCCAAGCTCTTTCTCTCGGCCTTTGCATGCCTCTGTGAATAGCTCAACCTCCAAGCAACTCCAACAACAATATGCTGTTGTCAATTGAGCTCTCTAGCTTTTCACTCGACCTCCGAGTGACTCTCCAAACTCTCTGCATATTCAGCCTTTTTTTCGTTGTTTGCCCTCCAACCTCTAGTGGCTCTGCCTATTACAGTGACCTCGACTCTAGTTTTTTTGCTTTGAAGTCTGCTTACTACCTCTTAGGATGCTTTCTTTTTCTCCCTTTTTACTCTTTGTCTGTTCGTGGCTTAATGCCAATCCATCTCATGACTATTCGCTTCCTCTCCCAGCTCTTCAGATCGCCTGCCTCTGTCCGTTGGAATTCCCTGCTCTGTGTCATCATCACTGTAACGCTTCAGAGAGAGGTGGCCACTTGTCTCCTCATGAGCTAAGCCAGATCTTCCTCAAACAGTTCGTTACTTCAGTTACTTTGTGAAATGATTCATCTGCCAACTCAGCGGTCCAATCAGACTTCAACCTTTATGTGTCGAAGCTTATTTTCTCCGTCGAATTGGGTTTCCCATCGGGCACAATCTACACTATTAGATTTGGGGCCTCTAGATCCTATGGTTATCGCTCTTATCGTACAGTTGACTTGCTCGGACGTTAGCCCACGATGAGAGCAGTTTTGTCTCTCATCCGTCAGACACATGTCAATCAATGTATGGAATCATTCATTCTCCTGACAAACCCACTTACCACCTGAAATGCCTTCGATATTCTGCCAGTTTTGGAGCATGGGAACCACCTGCCAATTTAGCGCTTTTCCCACAGTTCTTTGGCTTCCCTTGTGATCGAGAGCTCAGGGTTTTTCTATTTCGAGGGGTTTTTTCCAGCGATCACGCAAAGGAAACAACCTCTATTTTTTTATTTGGATTTCCCAATTGCTAGTTTGCACCACTGCGCAGTCTCCATGGGCCTCGGTCAGCGTGCTTTGACAGAAGGTCCTCGTTGCTCCGTGTTGGCTGCAAATTGTCATTGTTCAAAGGTTATTTCTGATAGGCTTCGACATCAACAAGACTTTAAACTTTGGTATGAGTTTTTACAGAGTTCGGGTAGCTTTAAGAGAGTTTAAGGATCCAAATTCAGATCACGTCTTCCCAAGAAAAGAACTTTTGGTCCACCAAAAGACTGAAATATTGATCTGAGTAGTAAATGAGAGTAACAACACCCTCTTCTTTCAGCCTTCCTACACACTCCTTTGCATAGTGCCTCTGAACCAAAATATTTGACCACTTCCCTTCTTAGATGTGTTGGTCGTCTCAGGAAGAACTGTTTTCCTCCTTGACTTCATGCATAACTTCTACCATGAAGTTTACAGAAGGTAGTTTGAACTTCTTTTCCTTGATCCTTGATCCAAGGTGGCTCAAACAAATGTGAAGTACATCTGCTCCACAAGACTTTCATTTGTACTCGTTCGAAAAGCTGCCAACAACAACTGTTAACAACAACATGTATACAGACAACAACTGCATGGGCTAACTCCTGCTTCAACAAAGAAACATATTTCACATCTTATGAACCCTTCCATATCTTACATCTGCATACAAATGAGTAGCTAGATAAGAAGCCAATAAAACATGCCTTTACAACAAATGACCCTTCAAGTCAAGCATGTAGGAAAAATACCTTTAAGACTCTTTTCCAAGAGATGAAACACTTCATCATTATCTCCATTTTAGAAATGAAGTTAACTTCTCGCAAGCCAGCATCACATGCATCTCATGCTCAGGTATGCATTCCATCTTTCAACTTTTGCTTAAGTACACTATACTTCCGAAGCTGAAATGGACATACTGGTGCAGCAATAAAGTGAGTTTCCTACTCAACTTCCTTCTATTTACCATTTGGTAAGATCCTGCAACTTGCATTTACTCCGCAAATAAATGAAAACAGATGCATCACTAGACATGCAGCCTTAATTGGATAAGAATTCTAACCATTTCTTACCAATCCATTTCAAAGGTCCCTCCTTTGTTTGCACATCAGCATCAATATGTGAATCATCTTGAACCACATCAATTGTGGAATCTTTATTTCCATCCCTGCCATTTTCTTTTTCCACCTTCTCCTTCAGCTTTGGTGGAAGCAGTGCTAGATTCAAAGTCCATCACCTTTTAGTAAGATGCCCTTGCTTATGGCAGTAAGTGAAACACATGTGCATCCTTTTGACAACATGATTTTCCTTGTCCTGTGGACCTTTGGTTGCTTGCTTCTTTTCCTTCAAAAGTTTCCTATGTGTGGCCATCCTCTTCCAACATCTAGAAACATAATGGTTATCCAAACCACAAAAGGAACATGCAATTCTTTTTCCATGCTTTAAAAAATCAAAAGGGATGTGTTTAGAACTATATTTATACCTGCCTCTTTCACCTTTATGTGGCCATCCTCTTCCAACATCTAGAAGCATAATGGTTATCCAAACCACAAACGAAACATGCAATTCTTTTTCCATGATTTACAAAATCAAAAGGGATGTGTTTAGAACCAGATTTATACCTATCTCTTTCACCTTTATTGCCTTCATGAGGAGGTGAAGCAAATGAAGAAGTGGATCCCTTTGGAACACCCTCACTTTCTTCAAGGCTGTCAGAGTTTCCACAACCCTTTGGTTCAAGTGTGTGCTTCTGAAAACCTACATCCTACAATGATGCTTCGAGCTATTGCATTCCTCCTGAATACAATCCTCACACTTTTGAGGTAGAGGACCTGCAATGAAACTTTGTTTGGGAACTGTTTCAATGGACTTCATGGCAGCTCTAGAACTCTCTCCATAAGACTGTCCATAGCCAAGACCCAAATACTTAGGCCTTTCCTCGACCATTATTGGCTCAACAATACCTTGTGCGTGTTTGCCAAATCCTTTTCCTTCATAGCCCATCTTGGACATTAGCTTGGAACCTATGCCTCTGGCATGTTTTTAAAAAGAACCAATATAAGAATTCTTAGAAGAATTTGAAGACAAACAGGAATGGTTTACCTCTTCTTCAAGCTGATACTTGGCCAAGGCTTCTTTTGCAACAAAGAGTTGTGACTCCAACCCATGCATCCTTTTCAGGTTCATACTTGCGATATGAAGTTGCTTCTCCATTTCCTGCAATTTGCCAAAAAGCATCTGCTTCTCTTCCTCCATGGAATTCAATTGCTCTCTAAGTATGTTGCTCTTCCTTCCATCCTCGTACATTTCTCTCACCATATTCATCATGGTAGACAAGTCTTGCTTCATGTCTCCATTAAAGGAACTTCAAGGGCAAGAAGAATTTGAGAACTCACTTGTAGAAGTTGTCATTATACCAATGAACAAAAGAACTTCAAAGAAAATTAATAAAGGGCTTATTCAACAACCTTTTGCAACAAACCTCTTGTGCTTCAAGGATTGCCTTCAGGTCCTTTGGGATAGAAGAATGCCTTTAGCTCTTTCCTCCTTCTTGTCCTTCCTGGACTAAGCTATCAATAGCTTTCCCTTCACTTTTGCAAACTCAAGCAATAGTCAGTCTACAACCAAGCATACAATCAATGAGCCAATCAATCCTTCACTGCCAAAACACCTTTTAGACAAGCAATGTTTGCCCTGTCAATCAAGAATTTTGTTACAACTTTCTTTGAAGGTGGGGTTAATCAATCTTAAGCCTTGATGCCATCTAATCAGAAAATGGGGCTCTTAGGTTTCTTGTCTAATTTACAAGAACCTCTCCCACTTCCAAAGCTTTAAATTTTCCCAAGTCTATTTGATAAACTAATGCGGAAATAAGAAATGCTTGAAAATGTGGGTGTATGCTTGTATTTGCTTTCAGCTAATTACTTATTTTAAAATCTATTGTTTGTGTTGATATGGGAAGGTACCTAAACTGATATATAAATGCATATAGTAGTAGTTAAAGAAGCAATGAAAACAAACACATCAGACAACAATATAATATGGATTTCACCATGATATCTTGGGCTACGTCTCCTTGAGCTCTAATCAACTCGATTAGGCACTCTAGGATTATGAATTCAATTATTTTACAAGTGATACACTTAGCTCCAATGTTTTATACAGGAACATTGGGCTCAGAACACCATCTTATCCCTTGGCTCTTGGAGCTCTTCGACTTTCTAGCTCTGGCTCTTGGCTCTGGCTCTAGCTCTTGCTCTGGCTCTTGGCTCTGACTCTGACTTTGGCTTTGGTTATGGCTCTCAGCTCTCACTTTTGGCACTCGCTCTGGCTCTTGGCTCTGGTTGTGGCTCATGGCTCTATACTCTAGCTTCTCTAAGCTCTTTCTCTCGGCCTTTGCATGCCTCTATGAGTCACTAGACCTCCAAGCAACTCCAACAACAATATGTTGCTATCAATTGAGCTCTCTGGCTTTTCACTCGACCTCCGAGTGACTCTCCAGACTCTCTACGTATTCAGCCTTTTTTTCGTTGTTCGCCCTCCAAACTCTAGTGGATTTTCCTATTACAGTGAGCTCAGATTTGGCTTTTCTGCTTCCAAGTCTGCTTACTACCTCTTAGGCTGCTCTCTTTTTCTCCCCTTTTACTCTTTGTTTGTTCGTGGCTTAACGCCAATCTGTCTCATGATTGTTCTCTTCCTCTCCCGGCTCTTCGGATCACCTGCCTCTGTCCACTAGAATTCCCTGCTCTACGTCATCATCACTGTAACGCTTCATAGAGAGGTGGCCACTTGTCTTCTCACGAGCTGAGCTAGCTCTTCCTCAAACAGTTTGTTACTTTGGTTACTCTGTGAAATGATTCATCTGCCAACTCAGTGATCCAATCGGACTTCAACCTTTATGTGCCAAAGCTTATTTTCTCCATCAAACCCAGTTTCCCATCAGGTGCAATCTTCACCATTAGATCTGGGACCTCCAGATCCTATGATTGTCGCTCTTATTGCACAGTTGACTTGCTCAGATGTTAGCCCGTGATGAGAGCGATTTTCTCTCTCATCCATCAGACACACGTCAATCAATGTATGGAATCGCTCATTCTCTTGACAAACCCACTTATTGCCCAAAATGCCTCTGATATTCAACCAGTTTTGGAGCGCAGGACCTGCCTATCACTTTAGCGCTTCTCCCACAGTTCTCTGGCTTCCCTTGTGACCGAGCACTTGGGGCTTTTCCATTTCGAGGGGTTTCTCCCAGCGATTGTGCAAAGGAAATAGCCTTTGTTTTCTGATCTGAATTTCCCAATTGCTAGTTTATGCCACTACGTGGTCTCCATGGGCCTCGGTCAGCGTGCTTTGACCGAAGGTCCTCATTGCTCCATGCTAGCTGCAAATTTTCATTGTTCAGAGGTTATTTCTGATAGGCTTCGACGTCCACAAGACTTTAAACTTCGGTACGAGTTTTTATACAGTTTGGGTAGATTTAAGAGAGTTTAAGGATCCAAATTCAGATCATTGTGGGATCCAAAAGAGTACTCACACTTGTTCAAAAAAGGGCTTAGCAATGACTTCCTTATGATATTGTTCTTATATGCTTCCACAATGGCCATCTTAGAGAATCTGTTGACGACCATGAAAACCGAGTCATTGTCATGCTCAGTATAAGGAAGGCTTAACATGTAATCCATGGAGATGGATTCCCAAGGTAAACTAGGAGTAGGCAGAGGAGTGTATAAGCCTTGCTTCTTGATGGTTTGTTTGGAAATGGCACAGAGGATGCAGGATTTGATGTACTTCCCAACATCCTGTTGAAGGTTTGGCCAATAAAAATACCTCTACAATGCTACCACTATTTTCTCTACGTCGAAATGTCCAGCAACCTGATTGTAGTGCGCCTCCTAAATCATCTTGGCACACTTACTTGAAGGAACACAAAGGTGTCCCAGGTGGCATATCAGTGCATCCTGGAGGTGCAAATTTGGAACTTCTTGCCTTCCAGGAGCGTATGGTATGTGTTTCTGAATTTTGGATTGCTCTTGTAAAGATCCGGTCATCCCGCAATCTCGTGCCCATAAGAGTTCATTACATTGGTTAGCGCCATGACCAGCAGTTGGCTAAGGCTGTCCGCAACATTGTTGGTGTTTCTATTCTTGTACTTATTGTTCAAATGGAACTGTCACAGGTATGTGGACTATTTCTGAGGGTAACCATTCCGCAACTTCTCCTGTGTCTCTATGAACTGCAAGGGTCAGTGGTCTGTGTGGATGACCATTTCCTTTCTAAGAATGTAATTCTTCAATTGTCGAAAGGCATGCATAATGGAATACATCTCTTTGTCATAGGTGGGATAGTTTCAAATTATGTCTGAAAGTGTCTCATTGTGATATGCCATGGGATGTCCCTGTTGAGGAAAAAATGCACCAATACCATAGTCGGAGGCATCTCTCTCAATCTCAAATGGTTGTTGCAGATATGGTAATGTAAGCATTGGTGTAGAGAAGAGGTGATGCTTCAAATCGAAAAATACCTTTAGTTGGGATTAAGGCCAAAAGGAATTTGCTTTCAATCCTCCCTTGATGACTTGACTCAAAGGCCAAGTGATATGGGAGAACCCCAACACGAACCTATGGTAGAAGTTGGCAAGACCGAGAAAGATGTAGATCTCTGTTAGAGTGGTTGGGGCTGGTCAATCCTGAATGACTTGTATCTTGGTTAGGTCCACATGCACACCCAACTCATCAATGATGTACCCCAAATATTGAACCTTGGTCATACCAAAAGTGCATTTCTCCAAGTTGGCACACAACTTGTGTTGTCGTAGGGTTTGGAGGACTTGTCAAATATGGTGCAGGTGCTCTTCCCAACTCTGGCTGAAGATCTGAATTTCATCCAAATACACCACCACAAATGATTTAGTGAAGGGTCACAAGGTGTCATCCATCAGCCTCATGAAGTTTTCGGGGGAATTTGTCAACCCAAAAGGCATGAACAACCATTCAAAAAGGCCCTCCTTGGATTTGAAGTCAATGTTCCACACATTGGAGTGTTCTTAAGATATCAAAGAGGATGAAAATATTAGTTATAGGAATCCATTTTGGAAAATTGTTGCCAACAATAGCTTGGTCGGGTCACTTCATTTGGTAGTTGATGTCATAAACCACATAATTCCCATGTGAGTGTAGAATTAGTGGTGGGAAGAATGTTATTTAGCTCTCACCTCGTCGTTGTTTGGCCCAATAAAGAGATTCACTCATAACCTTATCTGGTGGTCATATAGGTCTATTTGCAACTATGAACTTATGGGTCACGAACTTGGGATTTAGGCTCTATGAGAGAGTGCCCTCAATTCCACCATTTTCATAATTTTTTTACAATAAAATTCAATCCAAAGAACCTAATTCATATATATTTATTATTTAGGAAATTTAGGTGTTGGAGGATTTTGGGTGGGTGAGACAAATCTAAGTTAATTTGGGTCATTAAAAGGAAATCATAGATATGATGATCTACACTATGATAGTGGAAGAATGTGATTGGAAAGTTAATTTATTAAATCAACTAGTGGTGCTTCTATTTGATGAAAATGTATTTATTATTTTATTGGATAGAAAATATGAGGATATCTTTTACAAATTTAGGAACCTATAACATGATTTCATTCATGTGGACTAGATCATTGAATTAAAACATGAATAATCCCTTTATTATACTTCAACTATTATTTTAGTGCCATCCATGTAGCTCTTTGACCACTCAAACATTTTTTTTATGAATACCTCAAAGGCACTGTCCTAACAACATAATGCATAATGGAGCCTATACTTAAAGGTTGCATAAATTATCACATTAAAAATCAGAAAATTCAATATTAGAACAATAATCATGACTTCGTGAAACAACTTTATACCAATATTTTGAAGAGCCTTTTATGCCATCAATTTTGACAACTACTTGGATGTTTCCTAAGCTAAAACATATTAGAAATATAGTGGATTAAGCCTAAATTGAATAAAGATTTATAAGACACATTAAAGGGAATGGAATAATTTTTCCTCCTAATTCTTTAATAAAATTGTTAATGATATATCAATTTCCTTATTAAGTGAAAAAGGGATCATGCATTTTTTTAAGCTATAATCAAAAATATTTATGTGAAATAAGAACTTCAACAAATCTCACAATAAAGCATACAAGGCATTTTCCCATATTAACTAATTACAAATTTAGAAAACAATCAAAAGCTTAACATTTTTACATATCTCATTAAAAAATCAAGTGTATTTACAAAAATATATAAAATAAATAATCAATATAAACCCATTATAATTTAATTACCTAATTGCAAATATTATTATATCTCTATATTTATGAACATATTTAAAGAAAAAAATATGATAAACAATCACCCTAATTACCCCCAACATATATACATAAAAAACCACCCTTTGCTTATCATGCTCTTTCTTATTATGTTTTGACTAATATGATTTGCTTGCAGCATGGTCACGTCCCTGAGGTATGCATTAGTTGTCAAATATTGTCACCACATAAAGGACAACAATTCCAAGTTGTCGGTTGTTGTTCATGTGAGGCTGCAGCATGACATGTGGTTCCTGGGGGGTGTTGGTTTGAAATGAATTACATCCCTCGAAAGGATACATATAGTGGCAAGTGTACTCTTTTGGGTGAGTGGAAAACTTTGAATTCGTGCAACCACATAGAATTTACATGGCCAATCATGGCAACACATCCACTATACAGATTCCCAGATTCCCTTCAAATGCGAGAGGTCGGGTTCTACTAGTTGTACCTCACGGTTCCACAAGTTGTATGTCAAAGTTCCCAACATGAGTACTCACACATGATTTCATTTTCTTTATTCTTGTTTATAGTCCATTCTCATTTTCTTTGATTGAATTTGTGCATATGCTCTTTTCTTATTGTCTAGAATTGTGTATTTTTTCTATCGGTATTAGTTAATGGTCGTTTGTTGTAGTTGAATTTATTTATATGTTTTTTCTTTCCTAGTTTCATTTTTTATACTTATCCTTCGTTTATCATAATTTGTTATAATTAAATTTGTCATCCTATAATTTATTACTTACTATATAGTCTTTTTTAATCTTCTTTTATTGCTTGATCACATATTATAGCTTTCTTTCTTTATGTCATCTAATGCTATTGGTTTCCTTATTATAAGAAGACACGATAATCATAAAAATCATTGTGCAACAACTATAGTTGAAATCTTATAACAAAAAGACTATGAATGATATCATATATGCTAATCATTACAAACAAATGAGACGTACACCACATTGAAATCAACCCTTTTTTCGTGTATGTAAAACCTAGTTATGTGTATTATAGATGTATGTATATATTTATGTGAAAATAAATTGTTGATTGGCATTAAGAGAGGGACATACAAATCCAAAGTTCTAAGAGGGAAAGCTTGTGGTGGGTTGTTGCTGGTTGATAACTAATTGTTGTGTGTTGGTCGATTTCCCTATGGCATGTTGTGATAAGGCTCATATCAACATTTTTTTATTTTTCATAACTATTCAGTTAATGAAAAATTGGCATGTGTTGACTAATAAGCATTAGTATTGCAGCAAGAATGCTACAACTCCTGTGGATACGAACTTTACTTTATCAACCCAGGGTTCGTACAAACTTGGAGGTGACAGTGATGTACACACAAGCAGATGTGATGGGTCCACTCTTTGTCACTACTGATCTGGTGATAGACCACTATGGTTTCTCAAACCAGCCTTCTATTGATTCGGAAGAAGCTTGATTAGTAATGAGGAAAGGGGAATTTCACACTACTTTGGAGTATTAAAATAGAGTCTACTACAGTAAGGAAAGACTGAAATCAAATGCTTTAAACACACCACTCATCTAACTAATTGCTAAGATATTTTGCTTCAAAAGAATTCTAAGTTAACATGTGTGTAATCCTAATTGTCCTAGGCATGCAATTTGAAATAACCAAACATTCTATTGTTGTGCATATGAATGAACACAATAACTCTTTTGCTTTTTGTCCCTTTTTTGTGAAATTGTGAATGCTAAACCGTCTTGGTGATGTGGCAGGTGGGTTAGAGATGGTGGTGAAAGGTTAGATGGCTTGGGAGGCAAGTAGGGGTCTTCTCTTGTCCCTTGGGATGCTTTTTCCACAAATCAGCCTCAAAACAGGCCACTACAGGTCATCCTACAGGATGTCCTAATGCTCCTATAGGATCCCTTATATTCCTAAAGGATCCAGACGAGAGCAATAGAAGCAATTTGGAAGGTGGTATAGGGCTTAGGGAAGGAGAATGGTGGAAGAAATAAGGTAGGGGATTGGCTAGGACTTTTTCAGAGCTCAAAATAAAGTTTGTGAGATGGTTGGATTTGCTCAACAAGCCTGGAAAGTTGCTCTTATGGAATGATGAATTGGTTGAGGGACTTAGTGGCTTTTGGTGATCATGGATGGATGCGGTTAGACTGGGGTTGTTGGTCACGAGATCTTCCTACACTGCGTCAATCACTAACATTTATCCATGAATCATGTCAAACAAGAAAGATTTTCAATCAACTTAAGAAAACATAATTTCATTATCTAGTTGCCTAGTTCATGCATGGAAATACTTGCAGAATAATGTGAAACACTATGAGATCTAATACAAGGCTGAAGATATCAAAAATAAAAATTGAATCCTATTCTTGAAAACTGAAAAGATGCTGGCCTAAGTAGCAGAAAACCTTGAATTCCATAAGAAATCAGAATTCTGTCTTTTTGGGGCTGCATTGATGTTCGTTCCTCAAACCATGGTCCCTAAGGGGAGGAGTGAGGCCAAATCCACCTACTATCAGCCTTTTTGGTATTCCTTTATCTCTCTAAAGCTATTGTTAAAGAAATGCAAAAATGGAAACAAACTGATCAAATTTACCACTACTTGCAATGAAACAATGCTGAAATCAATTCAACACTTAATCTATGAAATAACCTAAACATACAAGTACAAGAAGAGGAGCCTTTGCTGCTAGAGTTGGGCCCTAAACCAAGAGTTTAAGCCCTCTAAGTCAACTTAATGTTGGATGAAGGAAATGCTCATTCTCATTATCATATCAGAAAAATTACATAGCAATGTTTTTCCACAAAGCTTGAACTCAAAAGTGCTCAGTGCTCTTACATAAAATATCTGAATCCTAATGAGACTCTAGGCCTCCTTATTTATACCAATGAAGTCTCCAATGACTTCCTTAAATCTAGGGAGTCTTGGCTCCCAAACTCAAGGTGAACTTGCTATTAATTGTCACTGGATCGACTACCCATGATCTCCATGACTTGGCTGCTTGCAACTCCAAGCTAGTGTGATTTGATTGAGGAATAGTCGAATGGGTGACGATTAAATGAGGAGGATCTATCTCCTATAATATTTCCTCCTTGTATCATTCTATTTTCTGCCCTTAATTAGCCAAAATTGCCATGATTTTCTCTCAAAAAAGTACAAGCAATCCACATAAGACCACTAGACATAATATCTTAGTTTTACTCATCTGATTAAGAAAAATATAATTAGAATATGTAAGGAATTATGAGAAGAGTTGATTTTAATAAGCTTGGAGGTGTCTTAAGGTCCATATAGTTACCCAATGACGAGGATCATCATCAACTCCTACTGAAGGTGTTGCTCATCCTCTGAGTAACTTAATCTATCTACATATCCTTCATTACTCTGGTGGCCTCCGTGACATCCCATGCTTTTGCTATAGTTTCTTCTTCCTATGAATAAAATCCTACCTTCCTCTCTATTTCTTCCCACTGCTTTCTTTCTTCTTCTTCTTTCCTTCCTTCCAACATTCTTAAGAGTAGTGGTGGACTGAGTCTCAAGCCAATCCAATTGACTTGGAGTCTTTGTAGAGCTTTCTTGTACATGGGTGTTCTATTTAGTGCCTCTCTCATCCTCTAGGGAGAATGGTATTCTCTGATTTTCAGGCTGTAAGGCAAGGTGTTCCATATCCTTTAGGAAGCTTGCATGTTGTAATCTCCTAGCAATCTAAACATGTCTTCAAAGTGTGTGATTTCTTGTTCTTGTGCAGCAAGGTAACTAGGTGCAAGCTTAGGATCATTTGCAATCAGGTTGTGGGTGTTGATGACAACCATTGGATTAGATTGCGTAGATCTTATCATGAGGGGTTTTGTCTCTTCTCTTGCCATTACCTTTTTCATTTCTACATCTCTTGCCTCCTCATGATTCATCCATGATGTTAAAGCCATAAATTGAAAGTTGCCTAGTTTTGAATTTGGGTCCCACACATTCAAATCTGTCAAGGCCAAGTTGTGTAGGTAAAACTCAGACATTTTTTCTCTATTTTCCAAGGTGATTTGATCATAGAGATCAATGAATTGTCTATAGTCTTGGAAGGGCATAGTTCCTCTCTGTGGTAAAGTCTTAATTTGGAATTGTAGCCGTTGTTCCTTGAGATACAAAGCATAAGACTTTGTTCGCATCCTGCACTGGATTGCCTATAAAGATAAACTAGCCATATCTGCCAATTGGATTTCCCTTTCTTGTAATTGTCCCCTTAGCCATTCATTCTCTACTTCTAATTAAGCTTTCATCATTTCCTCTTTGTCCCTTATGTTGCTCAGTTCTCTGCCCATCTCCTTCAATTTTTCCTCTATGTGGCCTACATCCTCCACTCGTTTTGATTTGGCAATTTTCGTCCACCTATGTGTTCTTGCCCTTTATTTCTCAAGTTCAAAGAATAAGGGGATGGTAAACTTCTGTGGGATGACCCTACCCCCTTCAATGAACCTATAGTAAGAGTTGAGGTTGGGTTGTGGACTAGGCTCTCTGAGATCTAGGTCTTCCTTCTTTGTTTCTTACTGAGTGATACCTTCTTTGTCCATTTTCTAAGTTTCCTGTAGGTTTAAAAAAGTTTCCTGTAGGATGGCCTCTGCTTCCTATAGGTCTTTTTGTGTCTCCTATAGGAGACCTTTTCCCTTTGATGAGGAAGACCTTGTAACAGGCCTCCTAACATATGTGATGGGATATTTGGGAGAGGCTTCTCCTGATGATCCTTCTCCTTGATTTTTCTCAAGAGGGGTTATATTTTCTTGCTTCTTTGGTGAGTCTTCAATAACAATAGGAGTTTTGGTTGGTGTTTTAGGTCTTCCTTTCCTAATCCTTATGCTCTTTCTTGTCCTAAAATACAATGGGGTTTGTCTTTTTCTTTTTCCTTTTGACTTGATAGGTGTACTTAGGGTAGTAAGAGCAATTGTTGCCTCCTTCTTTGTAGGTTCTGAAGATACCCTTGGTGATTCTTCCCCTTCCTTGCCTTGAACTATAGACCTCTGTTCTTCCTTTTGTTCTGTATCCTCTTTCCCATTCTCCTTTTCATCCTTGTCTCTCTCTTTCTCTTATTATTCTAGTTCCTCACTCTGCTCATCTATCTCCTCTTTTGTTTTTTCTTTTGTCTCTTCTTCATTTCCTCTTCCTTTTATTCATCCTTTTCCTCCTCTATTTCCTCTTCATTTTCTCCCTCTCTTTCTTCATCCTTCTCACTAGCAATGGGGCTTTTGTCATATTCAAGAACTTGAATTGCTCCCTCTACTTACAGGTCTCTGAAAGTTGTCCATGTAATAGGGGGTCTTAGGTTTTGTAGAGCATCTTCTAGGATTAGTTTGATGATGGGCTAGTTGTTGATGTTTTCCCTCCTGAACTTTGATGCTCATATATATCAATGATTGAAGAAGAAATTAGGGTATAGTTAACCTATTTTGAGGAGGTGTGTCTGCTTCAAATCTCAGTTCTTAGAGGAGTCTGAAATGGTATCCATACACCACACTGTGTCTCCCTTCACATGATATATATTTAATGAGGTGGTAACTAACTTCATTCCAAGTGCATGGAAGGCTTTCTCTTTTGACCACATTTTGGTCCTCCATTGCCTCCTCCCCTTCCAAAAATAATTTCTTCTTTGCAAGGGTGTTGTTTCCCTTATCTTCTTTTCTCCATGGTAACCCTAAAGGGAGTGTGGTGATTCTGCTTATAACTTCAGGGGTTATTTCTACTGATAGGCCTTTCACCATAGCAGTGGCATGGGTCCTAGTGACGGGTATGAGTGTGAGAGCAAAGTATCTAGCCACCTCATCATCGTATCCTCTCATTATTTCAAAGAAACCCATCCAATTGTGCCTTGTGAAAATTCCTACTACAGGAGGAGCCTAATGAATTCTTACTATGTTTGTGGGTTCCCTCTTGTTAAAACCCCCTGTCGTTGTTCCCTAGTAATTATGGAGGCTTGTATGGATATAATTCAATAATTCTAGTGGGTGAGATATTTAAATGATAACTTTGCAATATAATTCTCCTAGACTGCAACTTTCTTAACTAAATGGAGGATTTCTCTTCTTTTTTAACTGGAAAATATGGCAAGGTATAGCTCCTACCTCACTGGTTACTGTCTGATGTGGAAAACCTTTGATATCTCCTCCCTTAATGCCCACTGATAATCCTATAGATGACTGCTCTGTATCCTGTAGGTCTTCCTGTGGGATCTTATAGGTTTTCCTGTAGGATCTTATAGGTGCCTCTGCGCTGCAAAATGCTCACTATCTCTTGTAGGTGATGCTTCAAGAAGGCTGAGGCAATCCTTTTTTTGATGAATTCTCGAGATTGATAATGCTCTTTTAGTGTGGGAATCAATGTTTTATTTCCTTATGTGGATGATCGTCTGGGATGGTGTGCTTGATGTCTAAGCACGAGCACCTCCTTTTGGACCATTGGTTCCACTATTAGTCCATCATTTCACTCACCTCGTACTCATCTCCCACGTCTTTCCTCCATAACTTATCCATTTTTGGCATTATCTCCCTTTTTCTTCTAATTTGACTGCTGCCACGTGTGGAGTGGTCTAACTGTTTTCTCCTCGTCAACTGGCTGAAGGTGGCCAAGTTAACTGCCCACCTTTACTTATAAAACCAACTCTTACATAATGCTACATTTTTTATCATATCATGCTAACGAGAGAGCATGAGTAAGATGACATACCTATGGGTAAGATGCTTTGATGATGATGCTTGTTGGAGAATGATGTCCTTGTGTTGTGTATTTTTTGCATATTTTTTGTATTGGCCTCTTTTGATGCTTGTTACCTTTTATGTGCAGGTAATGGAGAGTGATGCTGATGATTTTGCTACTGTTGCTGCTAAGATTTAGAGGAGCTTCCTTAACCTTGGAATATTTATGCTGAAGATGGTTGCAACCCAATGAAATTCCCTTTGTGGGATAGGCTGCTATAGGATTTCCTACAAGAAACCTACAGGATGTCCTATAGCTACCTCTTCCCTAAACGTTCATACCTTTTTTTAGTTATGGAGCACGAGGATTGTAGACAAGAGTAGAGAAGGGTTCCTGTGGATGGTATGTGAGAGGTATAGCCCTTAGGTATTTTCCCTCTATCCTCTGTTCTCACCCTCTTCTATTTGTTTTTTCTTCTTTGAAAACTGTATATTTTTTGAATTGACTTATTGGATGGATGCAAGGGTAACAAGGTGATGAAAGGCATGATGATGTGGTGGTGGAGTGATTATTTTATTTTTTTGACACAAGATGGTCATCCCCTTACTCTAGGGTCACTTCTCTTAGGATTCCAAAGCCACTGTAATTCCTACAGGAAACTCCTGTAGGTTTTCAAGGAATCTTGTAGGATTATAGGGAATCCTATAGAAAACATAGAGCCTGTGCAAACTGAGCTGGAGGAGTTCATAAATGGAGGGATTGATGGGATAATGAAGAATATGGGATGGAGGAATGGAAATATGGATTGTTTAGATTCTTCTGTTCCTCTCAAGTTGCATTGATCCTCCTCCTGCTGACCTGCAAATAACATTTTCAAACTTTTTCTTTCCTCTCTTTTTTATTTTTATGTTTTCTTTTCTTTTTTGAAAACAAGTAGTCTGCCGCCAAGAGGTTTTCATCCTAGTCGCTTTCCCTAGGTGCCTCAAAGGAGGTTTTCACCTAGAGATCTTTTATTTTTTTCTTTTATTTTTAACACGATTGGCTCGCCTCAAGAGGTTTTCAACCCAACAGTGGGACTCAGGTGCCTCATAGAGATTTTCACCCGAGTCCCTTTATTCTTTTTTCTTTTTCTTTTTTACTTTTTTTAGGGACTTGATGGGGTAGAAGCTGAGACTTTCTCCACCACCATCATTGTCTTATTGATACCATTGATGAATTATTGCTTTGACAAGGGCTTCTAGTAGACCTTCAATCTGTACCCATTGACAAGTAAAGGGATAGCCTCTGCATAAATGGTTCTTATTTGTACTGAACCATTATCATGAAATTTTTCTATGACATAAGGCCCTAACCATCTAGTCCTTAATTTGCCTTTAAAATCCTTTTATCTAGAATCATACAACAAAGCCCAATCACCTTCTTGAAAATGTTTGTCCTTTATGTTCTTGTCATTCCAAATCTTCCTTTTAACTTGAGTCACCTCTGTGTGTAGGAGGGCCTGCATCCTAAAGTCATCTAACCCATTCAACTGGAGCAATATTTCTTGTTGTGCCCTAGTGAGATATAGACCCAGTTGTGCTACCATTCTTAAGGTGTTGTATTCAAATTCAATGGAAAACAAGGCCTTCTTCCCATAAACCAACTCATAAGGAGTGAATCCAGTGGTAGTCTTCCAAGTGGTATTCTAGGCCCAAGTGGCCTCAACTAATCTATCTGCCCAATCCTTTCTACTGCTATTAATCACTTTGGTAAGAATGCCTTCTAGTGCTTTGTTGGTTACCTCAACTTGCCCATTAGGTTGTGGGTGGTAAGGAGTGGATGTTCTATGGTTGATCTTATGCTGGATCAACAAATTTCCAATCATGTGAGATGTAAATTGATTGTCTTGATCAGTGACCAGTTCTTTGGGGTAATCAAACTTATAAAATACATTTTCCCTTAAGAACTCAGCCACTTTCTATTCTGTTGTTTCTTGATGGCCTTGGCTTTAGCCCACTTGGTTAAATAGTTAGTGCACACAATGATGTATTACTTTTTCCTAGATGGAGGGTCAATGGGTCCAGTGAAATCCATGCCCCACTTGTCAAATGATTCTCACTTGAGGTTTTAGAGGCATTTCATCCCTTGAGGTACGATTCCCCATCCTTTGGCACTGATCACACTGACTAGTGTACCTCCTCACATCCTAGTGAAGAGTGGGCTAGTAATAACCAGCTTGTAGCACCTTGAATGTTGTCCTTTTGGCTGCAAAGTGACCTCCACAAGGCCCATCATGATAGGTCAAAAGGATGTCAAAGATTTCCTCCTCCCTGACACATCTTCTCAGAATTTGATCTAGGCCTAGTTTGAAGAGGTTGCCCCCATTCCAAGTGAATGGGGTGCTCTTTCTCATAATCTTTCTATTTTCCTTGGAGAACAAATTTGGTGGAAACTTTGTAGACACCAAGTAGTTTTCTATGTTAGCAAACCACAGAGAGAGAACTGAAATGGTGAATAAGTGTTCATCCGGTAACTGATCATCAACCATTCCTTCCTCCCCTGCAGGCAAAGTCAATCTGGATAAAAAATTTGCAACAACATTCTCCTTTCCAGGCTTATCAATAATAGTTAAATCAAACTGTTGCAATAAAAGTAACCATCTAATAGTCCTGGCATTCAGATCAGGTTTATTCATCAAGTATTTAATTGCAGCATGGTTCATATGTACAAATGTTTGGTAACCTATAATGTAAAGCATAAATTTCTTCAATGAATGCACAACAGCTAGGAGCTCCTTTTCAAGCACTGTGTAGTTCAGTTTGGCTTTTGATAGATTCTTACTGATGTAGTAAATGACATAAGGTAGCTTGTCATCTATCTGGCCTAGAGCTACTACTATGGCTTTTTGATAGGCATTAGCATGTATGTGGAAAGGAGGAGCCCAATTTGGGCCTTGGAGAATAGGTGCAGTAGTCAACCTGTCCTTTAGGGTGTCCAAGGCCTCTTGACAATGTTCTGACCATAAAAATTCAGAGTCTTTGGCCAATAACCCAAATAAAGGAGAAGTTAACTTGTTGAAATGTTTTATAAATCTCCTATAGTATCCAGCTAAGCCTAGAAAACTTCTGACATCCCTCTATTTTTGCGGAGGTGGGACCCTTTGGATGATGAATATCTTATTCGAGTCCACTTGCAGTCCTTCTAGGATATTGAATGACCTAGAACAGTCCCTGGAGTCATCAAGAACTCACATTTTTCAGGGCTAAGGGGCAAGTTCATTTCAATGCATTTGTTTAGCACCTTACCCAAGTTGGAGAGAGCCTCTTGGAAATCACACCCATAGGGTGTAAAATCATCCATATAAATTTCCATTGCATCATGGACTAGCTCGACAAAGATACTTAGGATTGCCCTCTGGAAAGTAGCATGGGCATTGCATAAGCCAAAAGGAAGGACCCTATAAGCGAAAGTACCCCAATGACAGGTGAAGGTGGTTTTATCTTGGTCCTCTGGGCTAATATGGATTTGATTGTACCCGTTGAACCCATCTAAGAAAGAGAAAAACTTTTTCCCTACCAGGCCATCTAACACTTGGTGAATGAAGGGTATAGGGAAATGGTCCTTCTTTGTTACCTTGTTTAAATCTCTGTAATAGAAAAAAATCCTCCACTTCCCATTTTTCTTTGGAACCAACACCAAAGGAGAAACCCACTCATTGTCTGAGATAGGATAAATGAATCATGCATCCAACAACTTTTGCAATTCTTCTTTGATTATATCCTTGAGAGCTTGATTCATTCTCCTTTGCAGTTGTCGGACTAGTTTGCAACCTTCTTTCATATAAATGTCATGGGTGCACACCGAGGTGTGCACTCCCTTCATTTCTTAGTAACTACAAGTGAAGCCATCCATATGTTTAGTTAGCATGTTTCACAAATCTTCTTCTTGGTGTACATAAAGAGAGGGGTTGATTTTCAAAGTTCTTTCAGGGCCAAATTCTATTGTCTTGATATGAGTAGGGTTTGAATCAACTAAGCATATATCAATTTGATGGTTTCTCTTGTTCTCCTTTACTATTTACTCTAAGGACAAGGTGCTGGGAGTTGGATTTTGGAGTATCTGTTCAATCAAATCATCTTCATCCGGTTGTCCTCCTCTCATGGTAGCTTCCAGGGTATAGAATTGGGCTGAGTAGACTTCATCTTCTTCCTCCTCTTCTAGCCATAAAGTTAAATCATGTTCTAATGATGGCTAAGTAGGAGGGTAAAAGACCAACTGCCTGGATAGATTCCCATTTTTTATAGTCATATTTCTGGCCCTGCAACTAATGTAGGCATTGGAAGTGGCTAACCAAGGTCTCCCAAGTATGAGAGGATAACTATTAAGCTTGTCCTTAGGATGGAGAACTAGGAAGTGTGTAGGGTATTCCCAGGATTCAATGGAGACCATCACATCTTCAATAATCCCCTCAAGGGCTACTATGGAATGGTCTACAAGTTGCAAGACTATTGTGGTATTCCTTAATGAACCCTGGAGATTTAGCTTGAGAATGGTGTCCTTAGTCATCACATTAATGGTAGCCCCAAGATCAATCAAGGTGTGTGGGCCAATGGTGCCATTGATGTGCACATCTACTACAAGGCTTCCAGGGTCTAAATACTTTGGGAAAATTACCTGCCCCAGCATTAATTCGGGCAGTTGTCCAATGACATTAATGGTAAGGGTGTCTATTTTTTCACCTCCCTAGATGTTTGAAACACTTCTCTTTAATCATTTTGTTGTAAAAAGGTACATCCTTAATAACTTGGAGAAGTGGAATTTTGACATAAATATTTTTCGATTCACCCAGAAGTTCATTATCTTTTGGTGTAGGCTAGACTGGATGAGTTAATATTTCAGGAAAGGGTGGTGGATTAACTCTAGACATATTTTCCTCTCTTTCCTCCTCACTCTCCCTAGGTGGAGATGGAGGTTGGTTATCTAGGAGCACTCTCCCAGACCTTAGGTTGATTTCTTGAATTTCCACAGCATAAGTAGGGTAGGATGTCTCTACACTGTATACTTGATGTGACTGTTTGTTGTTCGTGTTTGGATTTGGTTGGGCAAGCATATGAGGTTGTTTAGGTGGAGCGGGGTGTAAAATATGTAGTTGAGTAGAAGGTGAAGGGAATAAAGCTGGAGCATTGTTGTATGGGGGCTTCCACCCCTCAGGTGGTGCATTCCACTGAAGTTGTGGAGGCGTTTATGGCTAAAATGACTAGTTGGTCGGCTGGGAATGGTACTGAGATGCAAAATACCAATGAGAAGGTGTAGACCAAGAGTGATGAGCAGGGGGGCCCCAAGAGGGAATGGATGTGTTTTGGTTAGGGTTGTAATATGCATAGGATAACCCTTGCATGCCCTGCTGGTATGGTCAAGGCCCATGAGGTCTCCTTTGATTTATGTAGCAGAGCTATTTAGTCACCCCTCCAGTTCCCTGATACACAACTTTTAGTCTAGGTAGAGAAGGGCATTTGTCTGTGGAGTGGTTTTCTTCACAGACCAAGCATATTTTTGTAAGGTTTAATGGACATTCATTCCTAGGGTGCCTCATTGTGCATCTAGGGTAGAAGATGGCTAATGCTCTCTTTTCTTCCTCCTGATTTCTCTTGACATGCATAGTTTCCATCTATAGGGCAAGGGTTTGTAGCATTTCACTCTTGAAATCTTCCAACATATTTCCAATTTCACCTTTTATGGATGTGTTGGAAGAGGATGAGTTGGCCATTGGTTGACTACCCCTACCTTTTTTCCTAGCTACCCTAGAATGGTTCTTAAAGATAGTATTGATATCTTCATGGGGTAGCTAGTAGATGTCCCCTCCTGCTAGCATGTTTAAGGTATCCAGAAGGTCTTCCCTGACCCCCCTGAGTAGGACTAGCTTCAGTGACTCGGGATCAAGTGTGCATCTAAGCTAGAACCTTTCCTCATAATCCTCTAAGTATTCATCATGTCCCAAGGTCATTCTAAAAATTTTCTCTTTAGTGCCTTTGGACCTACAGTAGTCCTGATACTTATTGTTGAAGTCTTGTTTCATTTGAGCCCAGGTGGTGATGCTATCCCCAGGTAAACCCATGAACCAACACAAAGTTGCATCCTTGAGAGTGGATGGGAATAATTTCAACTTCTGATCATAATTGGTGTAATCATAAGTTCTGCATATGGCAACGAATTCAAACAAGAAAGTATCTGGATCTTCTGAGGTCAGACCATGGAAGTGAGGAAGAGCATAGGGGCTTATGCTTTTCATCTTGGCATCCCCATTAGTTTCTCTGATGGGAAAAGCATCCTCAATTCTTTCTCTATCTCCTCTATCATTCCTATTTTTAGCCATTAGGTCAGTTGTAATAGGTTCTCCTTCTTATTCTCCCCCTGTAGGCTCTTCAAAAATCTCTGGTTGTTTGCCTAAGGGGTCTTCCAATTCAAAGCCACCAAAGAAGAGGGAAGGTTGGTTGTTTGAAGTGGTGGGGGTATTTGGCAGAAATTTTCCTAAGCTATCCCTATTTCCATGAGGCATTAAAGAAGTGTTTTGTTTTGTTTTGCGTTTTTTCCAAGCTTTGAGACTAATTGAAAAATTTAAATAACAAACTAAATGGATACTAACTGTTGAATGAAATCTCACTTGTAGAATGGAAAAGAAAGCAAACCAAATTACGATTACTCTTGCAGAAATTAAGCTAATAGCAGAATGAAAGAGATAAGTAATGGAAGAAATAAAGAAGAAATCACATCTTACTCAGACACTTCCCCTGCAACGGCACCAAAAAGTGATGAGCACCAGTGTTGTAGCAAGAATGCTACAACTCCTGGGGCTACCAGCGTTACTTTATCAACCTGGGGTTTTTACAAACTTGGAGGTGACAGTGTTGTATACATAAGCAGATGCGATGGGTACGCTCTTTGTCAATGCTGAGCTAGCGATAGACCACTATGGTTTCTCAAACCATCCTTCTATTGATTCAAAATAAGCTTGATTATTAATGAGGAAAGGGGAATTTTGCACTACTTGGGAGTATTGAAATAATGTCTATTGTGGTAAGGAAAGAATGAAATCAAATGCTTTAAACACACCACTCATCTATGTTACTAATTGCTAAGAGATTTTTCTTCAAAATAATTCTAAGTTAACATGTGTGTAATCCTAACTGTCTTAGGCATGCAATCTGAAATAACCAAACATTCTACTATTGTGCATATGAATGAACACAATAACTCTTTTTCTTTTTGTCCCTTTTTTGTGAAATTGTGAATGCTAAACCTTGTTGGTGATGTGGTGGGTGGGTTAGAGATGGTGGTGAAAGGTCAAATGGATTGGGAGACAAGTAGGGGTCTTATCCTATCCTTCAGGATACTTTTTCCACAAATCAGCCTCAAAACATGCCACTACAGGTCATCCTACAAGATGTCCTAATGCTTCCTACAAGATGTCCTAATTCTCCTACAAAATCCCCTGTATTCCTACAGGATCTCGCTGAGAGCAATGGGATTGATTTGGAAGGTGGTATAGGGATTAGGGAAGGTGAATGTTGGAAGAAATAAGGCAGGGGAGTGGCTAGGAGTTTTTCAAAGCTCCAAACAAAGTTTGTGAGATGGTTGGATTTGCTCAACAAACATGGAAATTTGTTCCTATGGAATAATGAATTGGTTGAAGGACTTAATGGATATTGGTGATCATGGATGGATGTTGGGAATGGGATCCTCCAAGGAAAATTTTGGGGCTAAAAGCCCATGTTTTGGGTTGAATTTTGTAATAAAATAGTAAAGTCTCTGTATTTTTTGGTTGCGGAGCACCAAGGTGTCATGAGTCATAAAGGGTTGTCCGCACTTATTTTTGTAAAGTAAATTCGGATGTAAGAGATCTACCCATGTTCTGTAGACCATGGGATTATATAAAAAGATCTAAGCTCTAAGTAGTTTTAGAATGAGGGGTTTGAGTAAGATAGTCATAGCTCTGAAGTAAGGGATCTAATTTTTGGGTCGTAGCGTAGGTAGAGGCTCTACAACTGAGTGCACAGAGGCCTAGGGTGGAAGTCTGTAGCTAAGTCTTTGTTCTGATTAATGCATATTGTCATTTTATGTATGAATTTCCTTTATAATGCTTATATGATGTGCGAATGAATGCAATTATATTAGATAACTGAACGCAATTAAGGATATCTGTTTACGCGATGCTAACTATGATTATTTAATGAGATTAGTAAGATCCTTAAGATAAATTGACAATCATGCAATATGCTGCCCTAGCAATGTGAAAGTATCTAAACCTAAGCTTAGGGCTCCACGAAGGTCAGTCGTAACCTTTCGCGGAGGTATCGAAGGGAGGAATAAGGGGCTAGGTAGCTAGAGCCCTAGAACTTAACAGCCTGCATGAAAGTAGGAATAGAATGAATTAACCAACATCAAAACCATCTCAGGTTGCGGAAACTTGGCTCCAGCATCCCCCCATACTGCTTTGGGTGAGACTTCGGTTCGTGATCTGTGGGCTGATGCCAAGAGGGCCAGTAGTGTAGGGATTTGTTTGGCTAACTAACACTGAACCTAGGTTAGGGCCCAACAAGCCAACCAATGGTTCCGTTGCCAGGACCAAAATCTGCATAAGAGATGTGTGATGTCGTATCATTGGAATCCATCTAAGAAAGAGATCGGAGAGTGGTTGGATAGGAAGATCCACGAATTCGCGGCACAGGAGAATAGAAACCTGCAAATGAAAAAGGAACAATGGCTAGATAGGTACCTATATATAAAGATCCACAAGATATTCTTCTATTGAGCTATACAAGTGGATCGCAAAGCTAACAGATAGTCAAGGAAGCTGGAAACTTGATGGTCCTATTGTTTGGACCTCGGAGCTAGTGCGGAGATTGGAAGCATCTAAGGGTAAGATCGCCCGTGTTGTCGATCATTGGCTCGATCGCGTCATAGGATTATTTTTAAGTGAATTCACAGTTGACACCTCAGTCACCTACAACAAGGTAGAGCAACATTTTTTCAAAGGACCGCGAGGTAAGTACGTGAAATATTTGAATACTTGGATTAAAATGTTATTGTGCGAAAAACGGGTTATGCGGCTACCTTGATGTTTGGAGCTATGTGAAGTGGAAAAACTTACATGAACAAAGGAAGAAAGGGTCCTGAATATAGTCAACTGACTTCACATCTGCTAGGTAATGAAGAGGGGATAGCGTAGGTGTCTTCCCAAAGTGTTATTCAATTAATAAGACAAGGGTTCCTCTGACTGCCACCCCCACCTACACCATCTCCAACTTCACCACCTTCACCTGCAACGTCACCCATACTACCTCTGCCTCCACCATAGTTCAGTATGGCAAACTTAATGAAGCTTCCTTTATTCAAAGGCTTGGGAAATGAGGACTCGAACCAGTTATGGTTCGTTCTGAAAGATATATGGCAAGCTCAGGGCATTACAGATGATAACATGAAGAAGGAAACCCTAGTTAGTTCTCGGTAAGATCGCACGCTAACTTGGTACATCAAGGACTCTAATGATAACCCGAATGTTGGAGTGGTAGACATCTAGACTGCGCTAAAAAAGAATTCAGTAGGCCTAAATCTGAGGCACATTCGGTTGTGGGGTTCAAGGAAATCGCGATGCAACCAGGCGAGACACCTTGGGAATTAGATCAGAGATTGAAGTGAAAGATTTGAGATGCTAATAGGAACTTGACAAACAGACCACATTGCAAGTGGTTTGTGGCTTCGCTACTACCTCACTTAAGGTTTGTGTTGTCACAATAGAAGATAATAGCTCCGACAAAGGCCTTGTAGATTGTAATGAGACTGCATCAAACACCGATGCAAGATCTAAACTTGGGGGTTCAATAGATCCATGCATAGTTGAAAAATATTTTCCTTGAGATGCAAAGCTTGAAGTAGGACAGAACAGTTCGACCAGAGGTGCGCGAAGAGGTATGGTGCCTAAAATTCAAGGGCCAAGGGCGTGTCAAAGACCATTTCCCGGTCTTTACGAACTACAATGTAGGAAGGGGACCGATGCCTTTGAGGCCAAATGCTCAAGAAGGACCAAGTGCAGGGCCTGCATTGTGGTGCGCTATATGTCAGGTAGCAGGAAAACATGCCATGGATAATTGTGATTTGCTATAGAAGTTTGTACAGACACCACAACAACTGTTCTGCAACTTTTGTAGGTCGATAGGGCATGATGAGCGGAATTGCAGAAGCTATGAACTAATGATGGATAAAATTCCTGCCTATAGGGTCCAGGCAGAAGTGCAACCCCATGACCAGAGCATGGGGATGGTACAGAAAGGCTTCCAGGGGTGTGGATGAGGCTGAGGTGGAGGAGGACCTGGAAGAGGTCGGGACAGTTGATCTGTTATAATTGCAGAGGACTAGAACATTATGCTCGCGATTGCACTAACCCAACACATCTGTCGTGGAAATATTGCACTCTATTTGATCATGAGACGGAAGACTTCCCTACACTGATAGTGAGGATATGTGACAAAGGGGTGCTACCATCTTAGTCGACTCAAAACCTGCAGATGATGAGAACTGAGCCACACAAAGAAGATCCAAACGTGAATATAGTGCTCCGAAGTGGAATAAAAAAAGGAGATGACAAAGGGAAACATCCCGAAGACAGTACATGGGTTCACAAAGCTCCAACGAAGGAGGTTGAGTTTGATTTAGAGTGTGCACATGAAACATTCATGGAAGCAAAGAAGAGATTCACTGAGGCCTCCATCTTAGGAAGTAAGGATAAGCCTGATCAGGAGATGGACCCTTCTATGCTTACAACCTTCCTGGAGACTTGCATGAAGTTACTGTGCGATAGCAAGGCTGTGAAGGGGTTATAAGAGCTAATAAATAGATGCACAGGAAACAGTCTAGCTGAGCTATGCATAGTACGAAAGATTTTTAACCATGAAACAAGGACGAGATAGGAGATGAGGGTGACCGCGCAGATAGGAGAATATGAGATGGATCATGTTATTTTGGATCTGGGGTAAGATGTGAATGTCCTACTGAAGCAGACTTAGGAACGGATGGGGAGACCTGCGCTACAATGGTCTTTGATTCAACTAAGAGTGGCGAACCAACAAAAGATCATCCCCATGTGGCGACTGCAAAGGGTGACTATAGATATTGAAGGTGCGAGCATGCTGGCTGACTTTGAAGTAATAGAAATTATGGATGATATCAAACCCTATCCTATGCTCCTTGGAATTGATTGGGCTACTGATATGAATAAGGTAATCAACCTAAATAAGCAAAAGATGATATTTGAGAATAAACTGCTTCGCGTGATAATACCCCTAGATCCTACTGAGGGATCGTGCTATACTGAACCAGTCTGCGATTATGAAAGAGATGACAATCCAAACCATATATATAAGATAACAGCATAAGACCAAGATTGGGTGAATCCAACAGCGGATGGACGAATTACATGGGATTGTCAGAGTCCCTGCACCTTGAACTCTGATGAAGAATTAGAGCGCTAACTCAATCGGTTACATGAGGTAACTACACTGAGTTGTAACATGATGACCTGGTCGATGTGTTGTGTGTCATCAGAGGTAAGAAATCTGCCCACTTATGATCGCCTCAATGATGTAAACATATTTTTGGATGCATTTAAAAGGGAGGTACCAGAAAAGCAGCGCTTCCAAGTATTAAACTTGGCACTACGTGCTATGCCTGCAAGATGGAGGGGTACGCACGAGGGAAGCTTTGATGATTGGTGCAAATGTAGGAGGATGATGAGGACACACTTTGGGAAGTTGAAGGTGTGAATAACAGAAAAACATGATGGGCAGGATGATCCATGTGTGCACTTGGCCAAATGGGCTCATGCTTATGGAGAGAAGCCCCAACATAAATGGGTGCACTTGTTCTATCACACCCTAGATGTCGTCCAAATGAACTGGTACGTAGAAATAGATCTCTGCCATGGTAAAGGTGAATGGGATATTCTGCGCTGGAACGGGGACTGTAATAAGAGCTTGGATGTATTGAAAGAAAAGATGGTCACTGCGCTGATTTTAGTCTTCCCATATTGGAAGAAGGAGTTTCATGTAGATGTCGATGCACCATGTATAACATTGGGAGAAGTACTGGCATAGGTTGGCAGAGGAGACTTGGACCATCCTATCGCATTTGCAAGCAGAGGGTTATCCAAGGCGGAGAAGAACTATTCCACCACCGAGCACGAAGAGTTAGCTATGGTATATGCACTCTAGAAGTTTAGACACTACTTATTGGGTGGGCATTTTAAGATGTATACAAATCACTCCACGCTGAAGTACCTGGTCAATAAGCCTGTGTTGGGGGGGAGAATCTGCAGGTGGCTATTATTGTTCCAGGAATATGATTTTGAAGTTATTGTGAAGCCTAGACGACTAAATGTGGGACCAGACCATCTGTCACGCATCGAAATAAGGGAAGAGCCCACTAATTTGGAGGAAGGGTTGCCCAACACATAACTTTTTGCAGTGTGCGTTGTAGATGGTCATTTTGAGGATATCATACACTTCCTAACAATAGGGACTTCCCCAAAAGTATACACCGTCCAGTAGAAGAAGGAATTAGTACTGTGCGCGATAGATTTTTCTATCATTATTGGGCATCTATACAAAATGGGGTCCGATGAGATATTGCGATAGTATGTACTAGAGTTTGAAAGAAGCAGCATCCTCGTGAATGCCCATGGGGGCACCACAGGAGGACATTATGCAAGGAGAGCGACTGTGTAGAAGATTCTACGGGTAGGGTTGTGGTGGCCAACCCTCTATCAGGACTCAAAAGCGTATTGCAAGGCATGTGATGTGTGTCAAAGGACTGGCAGGCCATCATGAAGGGATGAGATGCTTTTGAATCCACAGATGACATTACAACCCTTTGAGAAATGGACGATAGATTTTGTGGGACCTAGTTAGCCCCAAGGAAAGATGGGAGCGAGGTACATTTTCACTGTACTCGTTGGGCGGAGGCACAACCTATGAAGGATTGCATATGTGCGACTACTGCAAAGTTCCTCTTTGAGTATGTACTTATGCGATTTGCTATCCAAAGATCTTGATGAATGATCACGGTACACACTTTCTAAATGAGATGATTAGTGCGTTGATAGAGGAATTTTAAGTATATCACCAGAGGAGCATGCCTTATGACCCGCAGGCTAACAAGATGGTGGAAGCATTCAATAAAGTGCTAGAGAACACACTGAACAAGGTTTCCAATGCTCAACAAAGTGATTGGGACCTATGCATACCTGCAGTACTATGGACTTATCGAACGACATGCAAGAAGTTGATTGGACAAACTCCCTTTAGGTTTGTCTATGGTGTTGAAGTGGGAATGCCTATGGAATATATTGTGCCTAATCTACGCATAGCGCTGCTCACTGGTATGATGGATTGTGGAGCCCTTTCGGAAAGGCTCGCACAATTGGATGAGCTTGAAAAAGAGAGATTTCTAGTTGGATTCCACCAACAGGTCCAAAAGTAGCGTTAAAAATCCTAACATGATCGACACCTTAAGTTGCGCACATTTAAGGTAAATGACCTAGTTTTGTTATATGATAGCAAGGTTGATAAATTTCTAGCGAAGTTAAGGATGCACTGGTTAGGTCCATATGTCATTAAGGAGATTACCAATGGAAGAGTGGTACAGTTGGTCAAATTGAATGGAGAACCCTTCCCAAGAAAGGTGAATGGAAGTCGCTTGAAGCCATACAACGGTGGTCCAACCATATGAATAAATGAAGGTAGCATAGTCTTAGCACTCTAAGCAGCTAAAAGCAGGCGCAAGACTATAAAATACAGTGCCCAGGTTGGGGAGCTACGTGATTGGAGGATTGTGCGAAGCAAGGATGTGTCACAGGGTTCATGCAGCACAAAGGGGGTTGCGCTACCTAGGGAGAAATCGCGCAGGTCGGCCGGAAAGAGACCATTAAAGTCATTGTTCATCATTTGATGGTAGAAATACGACCAAATGGAGTGGGCAGATGAAATTTAAGACACAATTTATGACTTAGATCCTTGAAAATCTACCACCAATCCGGCATTAACGCACCAAATTTGGGGGGAATGGTCGAATTTGAATTTAAAATGCCTTATAAATTACAAGTGGCTTTCCAACAAAAAACACTTGGCATTTTGGGAATTGAGTTGTTGAGCTCTCAAGTGCACATGAACTGAGAATTCTTTGAGGCTTTGAAGGAAACTCCATCATTTGCAAACTTACCAGAGAGGTCATGAGCACTATTGGAAAGAGTTATGTCAGCACCCACAGAAGCTATAGATAATGGAGTCGGTGTTGGAATTTGAGATGGAGGTAGAAGTAGTTGCTCCAGAGGTTGCCAAGGTACTAACCGAAGTCCCTAAACCATCGATAACATCGAGATCGAAGCCGACCCCAACCAAAGAGATTGTGGATAAAAAGGGCAAGCAACCTGCCATATCAGTGCACGACACTCGTACTGAGATGGCGAGGGTTCAGTTGGAGTTGAACCTACAAATCACAGAGTTACATTTGAAGGCCCAGCCTTCAACTCCACTAGAAGTGAAGGAGCAGCGGGTGACTGTTGTCACAGAAGCAGTAGCAGTGGTGGATAATGAAGTAGCAGACAGCTTGCAACTTTTTGGGCAGTCGTTTGAGGTCCTAACAAGCTTGCAGGAGGACCCCAATTTACATAAACTAGAAACAGAAGCGCGTGAGCTACAACAGTGCTATTATGAGGTTAAGGGCATAGTGTGAACCATCGCGCTGACACAAAGACTAGCCAAGCTGCAAGAGGAAAAGCAACTGAAAGAATAGGTGGATGCAGTGTTGCACAAGGAAGTAGTGTTGAAGGCTCAACTGAAGCCCTGGCTGTATGAGGCTTACACAGTGACATGCTCTACTAAAGCAAAGATTGTGACTCTGCAAGAAACTCAGCAAAATATTCAGACTGATAGTTCAAGAGCAGTGATTGAGCAGATGGTTGAAGACCCGAAGCAGGCAGCCGCACAGTGCACAGCTGAGGTTGCGGTCATCTAAGTCGAACTGGAAGGTCTTCATGCCAAGATCTCTGTGCCTTCTGAGTGACTCGAGGATGAGTCATGATGTTTGTGTTGGGGGCCTATTGGGAACTGGATCCCCCAAGGACATTTTTGGGGCTAAAAGCCCATGTTTTGGGTCGAATTTTGTAATAAAATAGTAAAGTCTCTGCATTTTGTGGTCGTGGAACTTGAAGTTGTCATGAGTCATAAAGGGTTGTCCGCCCTTATTTTTGTAAAGTAAAGTCGGCTGTAAGAGATCCACCCATGGTCCGTTGACCATGGGATTGTATAAAAAGAGCTAAGCTCTAAGTAGTTTTAGAATGAGGGGTTTGAGTAAGATAGTCATAGCTCTGAAGAAAGGAATCTAAATTTTTGGTCGTAGCATAGGTAGAGGCTCTGTAGCTTAGTGCACAAAGGCCTAAGGTGGAAGTCTACAGCTAAGTGCGCGGACCCCTGCATCTGTGTGCACAACGCAGATATTGTCTTTAATCTCTTAAAGATATCAATAAAGAGAAGTATTCTGCAAATTCTGTGTCTTTGTTATGATTAATGCATCTTTTCATTTTATGTATGAATTTCCTTTATAATTCTTATATGATGCACGAATGAATGCAATTACATTGGATAACTGAATGCAATTAAGGATATTTTTTTAAGCGATGCTAACTATGATTGTTTAATGAGATAAGTAAGATCCTTAAGATAACTTGACAATTTATGCAATACACTGCCTTAGCAACGTGAAAGTATCTGAACCTAAGATTATGGTTGCGCGAAGGTCAGCTGTAACCTTTCGCGGAGGTATCGAAGGGAGGAATAAGGGGATAGGTAACCAAAGCCCTAGAAATTAAAAACCTGAACGAAAGTAGGAATAAAAGGAATAAACTAACATCACGACCATCTCAGGGTGTGGAAACTTGGTTCCAGCATCCCCACATATAGCTTTTGGTGAGACTTTGATCCGTGCTCTGTAGGTTGATGCTGAAAGGGCCAGTAGTGTAGGGATTTGTTTGGCTAACTAACGCTGAACTTGGGTCAGGCCTGAAAAAGCCAACAATGGATGAGGTAAGGCTAGGGTTGCTGGTCATGAGATCTTCCTACACTATTGAAACTCTTGCACTGCATCAATCACTTGATTTTATCCATGAATCATGCAAAACAAGAAAAAATTTCAATCAACTTAAGAAAACAAAATTTCATTATCTAGTTGCCTAGTTCATGCATGGAAATACTTGCAGAATAATGTGAAACACTATGAGATCTAATACAAGGCTGAAGATATCATAAATGACAATTGAATCCTATTCTTGAAAACTGAAAAGATGTTGGCCTAAGTAGCATAAAACCCTGAATTCCATAAGAAATCAGAAATTTGTCTTTTTGGGGCTACATAGAAGTTATTTTCTCAAACCATGGTCCCTGAAGGGAGGAGTGAGGCCAAATCCACCTACTATTATCCTTTTTGGTATTCCTTTATCTCTCTAAATCTACTGCTAAAGAAATGCACAAATGGAAGCAAACTAATCAAATTCACCACTACTTTCAATGAAACAATGCCAAAATCAATTCAACACTTAATCTATGAAATAACCTAAACATACAAGTACAAGAAGAGGAGACTTTGCTGCTAGGGTTGGTCCCTAACCCAAGAGCTTCATCCCTCTGAGTCAACTTAGTGCTAGACCAAGGAAATGCTCATTCTCATTATCATATCAGAAAAATTACATAACAATGTTTTACCACAAAAATTGAACTTGAAAATGCATAGTGCTCTTACATAAAAAATTTGAATCCTAATGAGGCTCTAGGCCTCCTTATTTATACGACTGAAGTCTCCAATGACGTCCTTAAATCTAGGGAGGCTTGGCTCCTGTAGCTCATCACTAGTCTACAGGCTTCCCATGCACTTGTATTCAAGAGTATGGATGTTGTTGTGCACGCACATGTGATCCCATCTATTGGGACACTCACCCAAGCGAAGAAAAAGGCACAGGTTCAACTAGAGGTTGACTCGTTTGATGAGTTGATGCACATATCTACCATCTCAGACTTGTCAATTAGTGCAGACACCATGCACAAGTATGTTTATGGTATCGCTGCACTCAAGACAATGATGCACGTGCTATCTAACGAGTTGGATAGAGGAGCCCGAGTAGTGTACCTGGATGCTATGGAGGTGTTGTGCTTATCAAAAACCCCCCATTTATTAATGATAGTAGTTAATATTATGTTAATAAATGGGGACCCTTTAGAAAATAATCCATCCAAAAAACAAAGCTTAGCATTTAGGCATTTCTTTTATTTTTTGAATAAAGCAAGATATCAATCAAACCCCCCCTTTTTTCTAGAAAACTACTAAATTCTTACCTTCTTACATACATCATGATTAAGCATCATCAAAAGATATTTCTAACCCTCCAAATCAATTTAAAAAATGACTCTATGCTCGAAACTATCACAATTCTGACATAAACTAAGTCCTTAAGTTTTTTCTTCCAAAAACTTAGTCTTGCATCGCATGTCGCCATTTATAAAGGACACGACTTAAAAAGGTTATTTCGAAACATGCGAGATACGAAATTGCGATGGTGTTGTAACCTTTATCGCATTGCATTTCGGGCATTCAAATGAACACCCAAACTTACCACCAACCGATATTGTGAACCGTGATCAAAACCTAGACCCACTCCTTAAATGTATTATAAGCAAATGTTTTAGGTCTGCCACTCATTAAAAAAGGTCTTTTCATAGAAAATCTTGGCAAGTAGCTACGTTTTGAAATCATAAACAAGCAGCACGCATCTCTCATCTCGTAGAAACACAATAGAAGGTAAGAAAGGTGAAAGGGAATAATGCGATATTGTGATCTGTGATATTGCTTCGCAAATCGCACAATCACCATCATTGCAGCTCAAAGGCTCGCCACCCTAGAATATTTCTTCCCATTTTACAATGTAAACATTTATGAGCATTAAATCTGAGGGATAACAAAGCATTAGTGGGCATTTAGTAAGAGATAACTACATTTATGTGTGAAAAACCATTTAGTGTGGTATGATATCTTCATACGTGCATTCAAATAAGACTCCTTTTATCGCCTTTACAAGTTATCTACATTATTTTATTTTACGTTCATTATCATCTTTGTGTATCCGATAGCTGTTGTTCATCACTTTCAAGGAAAATCCATAGAGAAAATCATTGAAACCAATGGCGAAGAAGCAAGGCAGTTGTCTCTAAGAAGTCAGAAATGACTCCTCTGTTTACAGATACTACAAGCAGCAGAGAGGGAGGAACTCTACATGGGAGGCCATGTATAATATACTAGAGGAAGAGAAACCAAGGATTATGGAAACAAATATTACAGTTGACGAACGTGATTCCTCAGACACTTCCATGTTAGAGATGGCATGCTCATTTTTGTACCCCATAGACAGGCGCCCGAAAATAATCCCTTATACCGACATGGTTAAATGGTGTTGACACCTAATCATAGGGATTGGGTGAACAACTATAATTAGTGTAAATAAATAATAGAGAAAATGAAGAGTCATTGGGAGATGAACTGAATAGTCACTCCCTCTTGTATATAATAATGAACAACCTGAATGAATAATGGAGTTACCTCCTAGTTTGACATGGTATTAGAGCCAGTGCCATTTTTTGCTTCCCTCTCTACTTTGTAACTCCTCTCTCATCACTGCTGCCCCTCTCTGGAAACTGCTGCCCCTCTCTGGAAATTTCTTATGTGAGGCAACTGCTCCACAAACATAGTTGAGGTATCTCTCTCTTAGCTTCATAGTGTTAAACACAGGTGCAATGAATGAAATTCTCTTATGACTATGTATCAGCATTCTAGACCCTAATCAAGTATTTTTCTTTGTTCATACATTTTATCTATAAATCACAGTCAATTAGTGTTCAATGTTAATACTGAGTTTAAGTGCTAAACCTTTTATTAAGCGTCTTTTGAATTAAGCACATGGGTAATATTTGGAAAGTGGTAAGTGGTATCTCATGTGCCCTAAAGGTTGGAAGTGGCATTCCTAAATTTCATGCGATTAACCTTAGCGGGCGACATGTAGCACGAGAAAACCACTTTTCCTGTGCGCTCTCGATTTGTTCTGCATCGTGCAATATTTCACGCGAAATTACATGATAGCCATTATATCAAGCAAGTTTGATCGATGTTGGAGATTGGCCAAGCTAGTTGGCGAGAAGGTGATGCGATATCCGTTCGATTAGACGGGTCAGATATGAAGGTGATCACGTCAGAAGATGCATGTGAGTTAATTTAAATTTTGGATGCGATATGGTGATTAAAAGTAGTTTAAGGTTCATAGTGATCGGACCGTCCGTTTAATGGATGATCGAACTCATATTGCTTCCAAAAGTGCGCGCAAGTTAATGTTAGAAATGGACATGACAAGGTTATGAACTAGGGTTTTAATTCCTTTTGGTTTTGCTACGAGATTGTGTGAAAACCGTTCGATTGCACGGGTCACATTGATGATGGAGATCGTCCAGGTTAGTTGGTAAGCGGACGACGCGATATCCGTTGGATTTGGAGAAGTGAGATCAATGGCATGAATTGAAGCGCTTGATAAAAGGAGAATTCAATGAGGGACTGATACCGATTGGCTAGATAAGCGGTACCCTCAAGGGGAAAATCCACATACAAAACCAGATTTAATCGCAGCTGATTGGTTAGAAAGTTAACCAGTAGTCGAATTATAGACTACCACCTCATTTTCGTCAACCTTTTGTGTAATTTCTAAAATGAACTCATTGATATCTATTGTGGAAATGGTTCTCACCATGAAGGAGAACTATCCTAAATGGTCACAGAAATTCAAACACACTCTCATTTATAATGAGTTGCGGAAAGGAGTGTGTGTTGCAGACAGAGACAAAGAGCCAGAACGGCCTACCTCAGACAAGGAATTCACCATTTGGGAAAATAAGAACAATAAGGATTATGCATTGATCGCAACATCAGTAAATGAAGAAGTGAGTCACCATATTTCTGCATTTTCAAATGCTTTCGAAGCCTTACAAAAACTGAAGGAACTCTATGACTCACACTCTGCACTTGAAGTTGTTCAACTCGTGATTAAATTGTTCACCCTTGAATTACAAAATGATGATCCTCTTGCTCTTGAATCAGAAGTAAAATCTATTATGCATGATATCAAAGTCTATATTGTTGAACTGGACATTCCTTTGATAGCTTTTCTCAAGGCACTTTATCCCACTTACTCAAATTATCTTGAGTCATTGCAAGCAAATGGAAACCTCAAAGATATTACCTTTGACTCCCTTGTGAAAAAAATTGTTGAAAGAGAGAGATTTTGGGAAGAAGATAGCTCAGTTTTCTGAAGAGGTTGTGTGCCTTGCACATAGAGAGAAGAATCTTGCTAAATATTCTTCGAGAGGAAGAGGTGGTCGAAGAGGAAGAGGAGGAAATTTCAGAGGCAAGGGGGGCAAACACTCTCAAGGAGAAAAGTTTGATTGATTGTTGGGTCCCTATAATACTAGTGATTACCCCATTACTATTGTAGTTGCATCCCTTATTAATATTGTTGTGCCCCTATTGTCCCCATATTGTTATTATT
>APFE031033624.1:257832-291660 GCA_000404065.3 Pinus taeda
TCCAAGAATTGTTCATTTATGTAATGTAAAGGAGGTTTCCCCCTCGAAGAGGCTGAATTTTAAGGTGTTGATCTATCTTTTCTATCTTTTTCTTAAGTGGGTTTCATAACAGTTACACTGCATACGCTGCAAAAGAGATGGATCACATGATGTATCCACATGCAAGTTGCCTTGGGATAGGATTGAGCATGAAAGAAACCAACCCAAAGGTAAAACTAATGACAAAGAGAAAGGTAAAGCACCTAAATCTGCTCACTATGTTGGGGCACACTGTAATATTAGAGTAAATGAAGACTTATTTATTGCTTCACTTGCTTCTTAGAAAAATGATTAGATGCTTGATTCAGAAGCAACTTGCCACATGACTTTTAAAAGAGATTTTTATGAAAAATTTTCTGACAATGTTCATGGAGTAGTATACTTTGCAAACAAATCAAAACTCAAGCCTTGAGAGCTTGGTATAATCAGGCTTAAATTGCTTGGTCATCCAGACTTTCTTTTGCGTCATGTTTTATATCTTCCACAACTTAGGAGAAACTTGTTGTCCTTGGTCAACATTTTCTAGCGAGGACACTCCATTCATATGCTTGATGGAAAGCTTGAGGTGAGAAAAGCATCAGATCACTCACTTGTCATGACGGGGATAGAAAAAGAAAGGTTTCTCAAGTTGTAGGGTACCTCTGCTCGTGCAGAAAATTTCTCATACAATTCTCATTATGAAGAATGTACATTTCCGTCAAGTTTATTATGGCATGCTAGATTTGGACACTTGAACTATGAAAACCTCCACTTGTTGAAGAAAAATGGTGTTACTGTTTTACCTACAATTCCTAGGAAAATTAAGCAATGTGATACTTGCATTCTAGGAAAGCATAGCAAACAATCTTTTCATGATTCACATTTCAGAGCACATAGAAAACTTGAACTCATTCATTCAGATTTACGTGGTCCAATGCATGTTCCTTCTGCAAATGGAAATAAATATACGATGACATTTATTGATCACTACACCAAAATGTGTTGAGTTTATTTATTGAAGAACAAATCTAATTCTTTTCAAACATTCAAGAACTTTCATACATGCATTGAAAATGATGCACAATCTCATATTGGCTCTATTCACATTGATAATGGAAAAGAATACACTTCAAATAAATTTGAAAACTATCTTAACCAACATGGGATCAAACATCAAACAACTATGCCTTATAATCCCCAACAACACAGAGTAGTTGAAAGAATGAATAGGACAATCTTAAATATGGTGCACTCCATGATGTTTTTCCAAATTGTAAAAATGATGATTTGGGCTGATGTAGTTCTATGTGCTCTATTTATAAAGAATAGATTTCCATCTAATGCTATTAGAAATAAGACTCCTTATGAAATGTGGTATAGGCACATCCCTTCAGTAAAGCATCTCAGGGTCTTTGCTTCCACATGTTATGCCTTGATACCAAAGGTAAACAAAAACAAACTTGGTGCAAGAAGTTGTAAGTGTATCTTCCTGGGGTATTCAAACACATCCAAAGCATATCGTCTCTATGATGAAGTCAGTAAAAAGTTTGTTGTATCTAGAGATGTAATCTTTCTTGAATCATCCAAAACTGACAATGTTGTTGAGCGACAACTTGATCACTTGAGTAGATTCACAAATGAAAAATAATTTCAAGAATTTGATAATCAGATTCCACATCTTAAAGGGGGGATTCTATACTAGATCAACGCGTGGAATCTTCTTCTGAAGCACTCTCTCCCCTGCATGAAACTCGAACAATGGATGATACTTTGAGTGATGTGATTAATAGAATTGGGAGACTCAATCTTGATTCAATCGCAACTCAATCAACGAAGCATCCCAGAACATCTCATAAAGGTCCCCAAAAGTGGTTGGCCAAGATACTTGAAGTGTTCATCCTGATGAGGTTGGAAAGACAAGAACTAGAAATTCAACCCAGCAAAATGGAGGTGATGTAGATGACTCTGATTCACCTATTCATATGGATGTTTCTTGTGATTGTGAATTGAATTTGTCTACAGATTTTGAACCAATTTCCTTCAAAGAAGATGCTTCTCATGATGAATGGAAAGAAGCAATGCAAAATGAGCAAGATTCCTTGATAAAGAATGGCATGTGGAAGCTGGTTGATCCTCCATTGGGAACGAAACCAATTGGCTGCAAGTGGGTCTACAAGAACAAGTATAAATTTGATGGCTCATTTGACAAGCGCAAAGCCAGGCTTGTGGAAAAATGTTTTGCACAGAAGGAAGGGGTTGATTATGAGGAGAATTTTTGCCCCGCAGCAAAATGGGCTACCATCCGGACACTCTTTTCCCTAGCAGCTCAAAAAGGTTGCAAAGTCCATCAAATGGATGTAAAAACTGCTTTCTTGAATGGAGATCTAAAAGAGAATAATTTTATGTCCCAGCCTGAAGGATTCTCTGTAAAAGGACATGAACATAAAGTATGAAATCTTTTGAAATCCTTGCATGGCCTCAAACAAACACCGCGAGCCTGATATGAAAAACTAACTGAGCATCTTCTGAAACTCAATTTCAAACATTATGATCTTGATGATGCAACTTTGCTTGTCAAGAAAGTTGGAAAAACAATTGTATATCTTGTGGCATATGTAGATGATATTTTGATGACAGGGAACAATGAGAGCTACATTTCATTCATAAAGAAGGAATTGAAGAAAGGTTTTGAAATGACTGATTTGGGCTATGTTCATTACTATCTTGGTATTGCAGTAACTCAACATCTGAAGTCCATATACCTTTCTCAAAAGAAGTACATTGGAGATCTGTTGAATAAGTTTGGCATGACTAAATGCAATCCTTTGACTACTCCAATGGAATAAAACTTAAAGCTCACATCCATTGAAGGAAAATAATTTGAGGATGCAACAAAGTATAGACAGCTTGTAGGAAGTCTCAACTACCTAACTACTACCATACCAGACATTTTCGTTTGTTATTGGAATCCTCTCCAGGTTTATGAAAAAGCCTTGTGAGGGACATTGGTCTACTACAAAAAGAGTTCTAAAGTACTTGAAGGGAACTCAAGACTTTGGAATCAAGTATACATAGGTGGGCGACTTCAGCTTAATTGGATACTCTGATTCAGACTTATATGGAGACAAAAAGAAACTGGGTTATCTACTTCGGGTTATGCTATGAGTCTTGGATCAAGAGCTGTCTCTTGGAGATCACACAAACAATCAGTTCCAGCAGATTCCACAATAGAGGAAAAATATGTGGTAGTAGCTGAGGCAACAAAAGAAATTGTGTGGCTTAGGAAAATTCTAGAAGATTTGCAGGTAAAACAAGTACAATAGACTCCACTCATGATTGACAATACCTCAGCAATAAAGTTGGCCAAGAACCCAAAGTTCCATTGTCCAATGAAGAACATCAATACAAAATATCATCTCATTCGACATCATGTTGAGGCCAAAATAATCCATCTTCGCCATTATTCCACTAATGAGCAGATTGCAGACATCTTCACCAAAGTGCTTGGAAGCGAAAAGCTTGAAAGATTTAGAATGATGCTTGGACTCACCAAAATCCCTTTAGATTAAAGGGCAAAATGTTGACACCTAATCATAGGGATTGGGTGAACAACTGTAATTAGTGTAAATGAATAATAGAGAAAATGAAGAGTCATCAAGAGATGAACTGAACAGTCACTCCCTCTTGTATATAATAATGAACAACCTGAATGAATAATATGATTGCATTTTAGGAGTTACCTCTTGTTTTGACAAATGGGTTATTGATGAAGCTGAAATTTTTGATAGAGAATTCAAGACAAGAAGCCAAGAGGTTATGGGATATTTTACCCCAGACAACCTACGGCTTATGTACCACCTACCAGAGCCACAAGTCATCTACAATAGGTAGTTCGTTGAGAAGTTTTCCAAAGAGAATGGTGACCCAGCAGATTGCACCCGGGCCTAGTCAAATAATGAGGACAAAATCAAGAGAGACAAGAATGGTATGTACACTACTTTGTCTATTTGTCCCCCTCATAGTTTTGCAGAAGCCATGCTATGTAGACTATTTGGCAAACCCAATAGTACTAAATTCTCCCCATAGTGATTACCGTTAATAGATGCAGCTGTTAACACAATTGTAATGAATTGGGCACAAATTTTGTCTGACAATTTAGCAAGAACAGTAATCGAGTATAGAAGGAAAAGAAGTGTTGCTTCGAGGGTTTACCCTCCATTTTTTATGAGCACCTATGTAATGGATGCAATTTATTTTGGTTCAAAATTCCCTATCATGGGATGGAAGTGGACTTTTCAAAATCCACTTCCAATTCACATATAGCATAAGGACATGTGGGAATCCAACTTTCAATCACATTTTTTCAAGATTTGTCATGGATTTATGCTCCCTATTCAAAAGCGGCTTTATAACCAAGATGCTCCCATGTTTTCCCAAGAAGCTGAAGTAGATATCCTCCTTATGGCTAGATGGTTTGGGGGGGAAACATTTACATATATCAGGGTATTTGGCAGCATCACCTCCCCCCATGTCCTCCCATACTATGTTCTGAACAAATTGATGGCTAGAGAGATAGCCTATCAAACAGCTAGTAAGGGAGGGATGAGCAAGACATTAAAGGAATAAAAAAAGGCCATCTGGCCTACATTCCCTTTACAGTGTGGAACATTTGAATTACAGGACCTAGGGCATGCATTTAAAGAAGAAGAGAACATGTTATCTATGCAATTACCTAACTTCCCTAGAAGGAAATATGACACATTCGGCACTGTCAAGGATTTCACCACTTTGGTGAAAATAAAAGTATTAATTAATGAGGAAGATGCCTTTGATGACATCTTTTCGCATAAAAACACCTTCACAGAGGTGAAGCATATGGCACAATTACTTTTTGACCGTGAAGATTTGGAAAAATTTTACAGCTACAGAGAAAGGAGGTTATCAAAGGTCCCATTGGACCAATTATTGATTGAATCAATAAGGGAGCCTACTCCTAGTGTAAGTATAGAAGGTGACTCCAAAGAAAATTCTAAAACCGATTTTGGAGAAGAATCCCAAGAGAAATCTACCAGGGAATAAGAGAAGTCATCAAAAAATGGGAAAATCAAAAGCATGGAGTCAGTAAAGGATACAACCCAATCTACACAGAAGATAGTTGAAGAAACTTCAGTCAACAAAATCTTACCAGTAGGTAGAAATACAGTTAGCTAAGCTACAATGGGAATTCGAGCAAATGCAAATAGAACATGGAACCAGCTTAGTAGAGAAGGAAGAAAAAATATAGGCTATAACTGATCTACACAAAGATGATCCCAAAATTAATGAGTTTATTACCGAAGCACTCAGTCTTAACTCCTAGCTGATGCACCAAAAAGAATTATTGTGCCAGAAGATTTCGCAATGGAACTCTTATTAGAAAATAGGCGACAAATTGATAAGTCAAGTTGTGGAGATGAGACTTGAATATGATGATATATTTAAAAAGGCCTTCGATTTCATCACCTGGCAGAATACAAAAGATGGGAGGAAAGCTGACTTACCTAAAATAGAAGAGTCACATAAAGAAATTTTATTTGCGAACTAGGATTATCAGCTTAAAGAGGCAGAAAAGGCAACAATAGACATGACATTAGCAGCAAACTATGTCATAGAAAATGTCAATGAAAATTTACATAGTGCCAACCTTGTGGAAAAATCCATTCCAAGTTTTCTTCGTAATGCGAAACATCTTGAAATACAGTGGAAACAGGTAACGAAATAAAAAACAGAAGTAATAAGGCAAACGACCAGGTTAAACTGGGAAGCATATTGGTGACATTTGGTAAAACCGCACAGCCAATGGATGGCTCTGTGATGCCTAACCACTTCTACGGAGAAAATGGCACCAACACTAGCCGATGTCATATTTGTTGGAAAATTGAAAGCTGAAGTCGGCCAACCAACACAACTCAAGCCCATGATGGACATTTGTGATATAAAGGATCAATGCAGGATAGCTAGTCACCATGTTCATTTCTATTTTGATTTTATTTTTACATAATTTGAGCCAGGTCATTTAAACCTCCTGAACTATTTTTTAATAATCCATTTTTAGCTTTACAGTTTAAGTATTTAAACCCCTCTCATGCGTTTAGAGAGGGGTCTAGAAATTTTATCAGAAACAATCTTCAAAACATGCACTTCTATCCCATTGAGGAAGTTCTAGTGAAATTAATTGAACATGATTTATTTTTTATCTAATTTAGCATCTTCTACTGAAATTGCACTTTTGTACTCTTAGATGTTGTTGAATTGATTGAAGGTAGATCAATATTGCTTAAGCACATGAGTAGGATGAATTATAAATGGGGATTTTATCTCGTAATCCTTTTTACTTATGTATCAAGCAATGATTTATTTTCAAGTTATTTATGTATGAAAGTATAAATCTTGATTGCCATTATTGCACTTATGTATGATGATGATTTATATTTTATGCTAAATACATGAATACTTCCTTATGTGATATATCTTTCACAATTGTTCTGACTAACTTTTTATACGAAACGATTATTGTTAAAATGAATTCATTTCTCATCACAATTAAATGATCTTTATTATCAACTGATTTCAGACATTATTGTAGATTGCATACATCAATTCACTCCCATGCATAGTTATAATTAGATAGTGTTTAAATTAAGATAAAATGCATGTGATTATTAGTTTAGATTAGATTATTTCTAGTTTAGATATTACTCCAAAACATCACATATCACCCCATTAGCACAATCATTAAATAGATTGGGAAATTCGTCCCATTATCCCTAGTCAGAGCCACTACTCCAAACAGAAAAGGAATTGCCAACTAAGGTCTAGACCGAGTGGTTTTCCCTCATGTTGAAGCAATGATTTTCGAGGTTTCAACATTTTGTCGCTAGAAGGAGGGCCTGACTATGAATGGCAAGTAAATCCAAATTAACAGACCATTTTAAGAGTAAAACTCCCTCACCATCACCTCCAACTTTTCGAAAGTCTTCCAAATCCCCTGATCCTAGGCGACAAGTTGCACAGAAAATTATACAACCTGTTGCTAAAATCCTAAACAAGCCAGATCATTCTTCTTCCACTGAAGCCCTGAAGTTCAATCTTTGATTCATAAATTACAGGGATTTCACTATCTCAAGAAGAATCTAAGTTATCCCAGGATAGTGTTACCTCTCAGTTCACCCCATCTCAATGGTTAACTAGAGCACAAAGTGAAAATTTTGGAATTCCTTTGTTGGAATTTGCTCTGCCAAGCCGTAAGAAAGCTAAGAAAACACCATCTGGATCTCATAGTGAGGTTCTTTCATCATCTTCATTTGTTTCATCTATACCCTCACAAGATCAATCATCCACTTTGCCACTCAAGATCATGATTCACACAGGTATAGGAGCTACATCTTCCTCTACCCGATCACCTTCAACCATTGCTACACCTTATCCTATTCACATACTAGCAATGGCACATAATCCTCCAAGGCTGTGGACAAACCCATGGGCTATTAGGATGGTTGGGGCTTTACTCCAATTACCAGCACATCCAGAGAAAAGGTTGCCCAAATTCAATCCTGATAATGTCCTATTAGCTGAGGAACATATAAATAATTTCATGTTGTCCATTAGCTTGAATGAAGTAGTGGAAGAAGACGTAGCTGTAAGATTATTCCCATATACTTTACAAGGAGTAGCAAGATCATGGTATTTTACGTTACCATCAGGTTCTATTAATAGTTGGGATGCGTTCCAGGAGCAATTTTAAACTAAATTTGTGGATGATAGATCTACAACTACCCTAATCAATGATCTCTCCAATTTGAAGTCTGAACCGAAAGAACCCATTAAGGATTTCAACTCTCGCTTCAATAAATTATTGAATAAGATACCAACGACATCTAAGCCTAGCGATGAGGTCCAAAATGAGTGGTATATTTTTGCTCTACCGTCAAACACAACTATCTTTGTTGATAGATCTACCCAACCAACTTTGGCCGAAAATATGAAAGAGGAAATAGTTGTGGAAAAACACATTCTAGCTGTGGAAAAGAAAAATGCATTAGAAGAATGAAAAACTAAGAAAGTAACCTTTAGGGAGGAGTCAAGAAGAAACCACCAAAAGATCCTTGATCCTGAAGGGCTATAGAAAGTCCTTAAGACCATGTCTAACGAAATGGTTGATATTAAAAAACAGGTAGCAGAGACTTCCTCCAAGAAACCTTTTAGACCATTTAAAAGGAATTCTCCTGCTAATCCTAAGCCTCCAAATGCTATATCAAATGCTGAATCAGATGGAGAGGAGGATGAAGTTTCAACAAACGAAGAACAAATAAATGATGAAGAAGTGGCAAAATTACAAGGAATGTGGGATTTTATCCTTCCCAATGAAGAAACCCAAGAAGCATTACTAGTCGCTACCCGAAGTAAAAACCCTGTTGAATTGTCACAAACAAATCCAAAACAAAAGGTTTCAATGCCACCTCCTAGGGACAAAGCAACAGGTAATAAATCTGCACCAAATCCACTCAAACTACACCTATTGAATTGGATCCTTCACCTTCATCTAAAACTTTGATAGTTTATGATGAAATGGAATATAATATTATTGATGATATGAAGAAAACTAGGGCAAACATCACCTTTCACGAGCTTGGTAAATTGAAGCATCCACACAAGTTACTTCTTAAAAAACTTAAAGCAGTACCTACTGTACCACTTCCTGTTGTTGTGATCTTACAAGCTACCCAAGAAATGGGAAGGGCCCCTAGCACTTCTTTGAACAAGATTGATCCAATCGACATCGCTCTAATTGGGGAAAGATCAAAATCCCACACTCCGTCATTTCTCCTTAATTTTGAAGTCTTTAGTAAGAACTTACACAACTCTCTAGTTGATTCTGGAGCTTCATCTAACATCTTACCCAAAACAGTTTGTGCAAAGTTGAATGTTCAGCCTCATAAATCTATTGTACGAATAGTATAGTTAGATCGCTCTCAAGTCAAAGTTGTTGGGGAAATTAACCAAGTAACCATTAGACTTTCATCAAACCCTAAAGTTTGCCAAGTCATTGACATACTTGTAGTTGACCTTCCTGAGTTCTATGGCATAATCCTTAGTAGAGACTGGTTAGAAAAACTTCATGGTTATTTTGCAACTAATTGGTCTCATAAGTGGCTTCCCTATAATGGCAAGCCAAACCAAATAAGGGTTGATCATGAGAAATATCAATAGTGCATAGTAACAAAATTAGAAGAAGAAAATGAACCAGTCACGTATAGCAACAATATCATCGGAAACTATTCTGTAGAATTATTTATAGGGAATTTCAATGCTCACACTTCACCTTTCTTAGAAAACTATGTTGTATCTCAAGTTGAAATTTTTTCCCAAACAGACACTTCTAAATGTGTAAATTTTGTAGATAAACCTAAAGTTAGATATTTATTTTGGAAATTATTTTTTTATGGATCTAAATCCAATGATGGACCAGGAGCATGTTGCATCTTAGTTAGCCTAGAGGGGGAAAAGACTATGTTAGCATGCAGACTTGAATTTGATTTCACAAACAACACCGCTGAATATGAAGCACTAGTTCAAGGTTTGTATATGGCAATTGGCCTTAACATCAAATACCTCCAAGTGTTCAAAGATTAAGAGATTTTCATAAAACAGGTGAGAAATACTATACACTGTTTTTCAGGACATTCGAAACACTATCAGTCATTAGTCCAAGACTTCACTTTTCACTTTACAACGTTTAATATTTCCCCTATTCCAAGACTCCAAAATTATAGTGTCGATCTTGTAGCCAATGTCACTTCCAAGCTTATCCCACCAGAGAATTATAGCCCAGATCAATTTTCCATTGAATTAATTTTTAGGCCTTTTATTCCTGATAACATCACTAATTGGAGAGTCTTCAATAATGATCAGGATATAATACCTCAAAAGGCTCTTATGATGACCATATAGTTGATGAAGACCAGCATGATAACGAACTTAAACAAGAAACAATCATTAATGCTATACCAAAATATGTAGTTAAGTTGGAAGATTTATATGACCTCAAAGATATATTTAAATTATCCACCAATTCAAAACTTCAGAGTTCAACTCTGAGGTTTGAATTGATCTATCTCGGGATTGATCTAAAACCTCAAAATATTAATATAGATCTCGGACTTATGTCAAATGAAAAGCATCTTTTATAGGTTTGTTGAAAAGATACAAGAATGTCTTTGTATGGAACTATGAAGATCTTAAGACATACGACACCTCTATTATTCAACATACTATTCCCATGATATCTGACAAAAGAACTATTCAACATAAATTGAGGAAGATCCATCCTAATTTATAAAGTCAAATTAAATATGAGTTGAATAAACTACTGAAAGCCAAAATTATGTTTCCTGTCAGGCATTCCCGGTGGGTTTCCAATCATGTCCCAGTCAGAAAAAAGAACAACGATATTCATATATGTATAGATTTCCAAAACCTCAATAAAGATTTCCAAAAGGACAATTTCCCATTACCCCCTATGGAATAGATTTTGCAATTAGTGGCAAGCTCAGAGCTAATGTCTTTCCTAGATGGATTCCCAGGTTATAATGAAATCTTAGTACATCCAGATGATCAGCTGAAAACTACCTTCAGAACAAAATGGGGCACTTATGCTTATCAGAAGATGCCATTTGAGATGATCAATGTCAGTGCCACTTTCCAGAGAACCATGGACATAACATTCAAAGGTCTAGTAAACAAATCACTAGTAATCTACTTAGATGATATAACGGTATACTCCAAAAAATGCAGTAATCATCTAAGGGATTTAAAGCACATCTTCGAATGTTGCCAAAGGTATGGAATTTCTCTTAACCCTAAGAAGTATTTTTTCACATTAAGTGAAGGAAATCTCTTTTGATTCATTGTGTCCAAAGCAGAAATTCATATTGACCCTCACAGAATTAGAGAAATTTCTGAAATACCTTTACCGCATAACAGAAAATCAATGCAATCCTTCCTAGGTCAAATCAATTTTTTTAAAATATTCATCCTTGACTTCTCAAGAATTGTTTTACCTCTTCAATCCATGATAAATAAAAATTATCTGTTTAAATGGGGACATTCGGAACATGAAGCTTTTAGCTTGATAAAACAAGCAATCATAAATGCCCCATCTTTAGCAACGCCGAATTTTTTGAATCATTTTATTTTATATACTTTCGCTTCTGAGAAATCATATGCAACCATATTGACACAAGTAAATCAAGAAAAATTTGAAGCCCCAATCTCTTTCTTTAGCTCCAATTCACAAGGCACTGAATTAAATTACTCAGATTTGAAAAACAAGCTTTTGCTGTTTTCAATTCTATAAAACACTTCATACATTTTCTCCTCAAAACCCACACTAAAGTAATAGTACTATTCTCAGCAGTGATAAATATTTTAATACAAATGGATGTAGGTGAAAAGAGAGCGAATTGGGTGAAAACCCTACAAGAATATGACATAGAAATTAAACAAACGAAAAATTGTAAAAGGTCAAGGTTTTTGCAGGATGATGGTAGGAGAAACGAATCTATCAGAATTGCAACATTCTAGTGACGATGTACAAATCTATGAGGTAAACCTTAACAACACAGAATCAGGATATGTTGATACCATATTTTACTTGAAAAATGGATATGCCCCAATCCAATTAAATTACACAAAGAAAAGGGCCTTGAGATTAAAAGCTAGGCAATATCAAATTGTCAATGATGTGCTATTTAGAATAAATTATGATTCTGTTTTACGTAGATGTCTTGAAAAATATGAGGCAGAGAAGGTGTTGCAGGAACTTCATGATGGACCAGCTAGTGGTCACTTTGGAGGAGATACTACAGCACATAAAATCCTTCATGCCGGCTATTACTAGCCAACGCTATTCAAAGATGCACACAGTCATGTAAGGAAATGTAAGATTTTTCAAACAGCTATTGGAAAACAAAGGAAACCCATGTTACGATTACAGCCAGTCAACATTGACCAACAATTCGAACAATTGGGATTGGATGTAATAGGTGAGATTGTTTCTGATTCTTCTAAGCAACATAGGTATATCCTTACAGCCACTATTCACAAAATGGGTAGAAGAAATTCCACTCAAGGTAGCCGATTCAGAAAACATTATTGAATTTATAGATCAATTTATCATCACCAGGTTTGGCCTGCCATCTGATTTGATGCTTGATAATGCATCTTATTTTTCAGGAAATGTTATGACAAAGTTTGCTCTTAAAAGAGGTTTTAAGCTTAGGTATTCTTTTAATTACTATCTGCAAGGAAATGGGTTAGCCGAATCCACAAACAAAAATCTCATCAGGATTATTAAATGAAATGTAGACCAAAACCAAAAGAACTGGCATAATTCTTTAGTGTTTTCTCTATGGGTAGATCGAATAACTCAAAAAGCCTCCATTGGCACTTCTCCTTTTGATTTTGTCTATGGGAAAGAGACCGTCTTGCCAACAAATGTAGATATTCCCTCCTTAGCCTTAGTTCAATTCATTGAAGAAACTCCTTCCTCATCCATGTAAGTTAGATAGTTACAAATCCTTAAGCTCGAAGAGGAAAGAGAAAAGGCCAGGACCACACATGCACATCATCAGCAGTTACTCAAAACCTCCTTTGATTCAAATTATGTAACTTCAAAATATTTTCAACTCGAAGACCTAGTATTGAAATGAGATAAAGCCCATGAAGAGAAAGGTAAGCATACCAAGTTCCAACAAATGTGGCTTGTTCCATTTCAGATTGTGGGACAAATAGGCCCATCAACTTTTCTGTTAAAAGATTTATCAGGTAAGGAGAATCTCTACCTGTTAATGGGCGGGTTCTAAAGAAATACTTTCCATAGAAGATGATCTCTTCTATTCATTGTATATTATTACTTTTAGTTAAATTTTCTTTTAAAAAGAATAATACCAATTGAAAAGCATTTACTCTTGGTTTTACAAAGGATAGTCTCTTTTTAATTTTGACTTTTTTCTTGTGTAAGTAAAGATTGTTATGAAAGTAATCTTCACATATGAAATATATAGTTAAGTTTTATTGCTCTTAAACTGCCTGTTTTCAACCTAAATTATCTGTTTTTTTATTAAACTTAGCTTTAAGAAAGGGATTTTTCCTTTACATCAGTCAAGAAAAGTATCAATAACAAAGCAAGGTCCCTCTGCAGAAAAGAATCTTTAAAACTCTACAATTGTCATTTAGAAGCTCTTAAGGAGCCAATGATTCCCCCCACTTAATCAGCTTTCATTTTTAGAGTGTAATTCTAAAATGTACTTAAAAATTAAAGGATAATAGGTCTCATCAAGAGCCGGCTTACCATGATCATAATAATGTAACTAACTGACATTACCGATACTGCATATCAAAACAGGGTAATGGCTTAAGATTATATTAATCAAAAGGAAAGGGGTCTCATCATGAGCCAACTTGTTCAGTTAAGTTACAAATTGAGTGAATGACATTGTCAATTTTGGTCACCAAACCAAGGCATTTTCATTTAAGAGATAAAAGATGAAGAGTTGAAGAAAGAATGAATTACTTCAGAAAATAAAGAAAGAAATAAGTATAATTACGAGCTTATCTTTAAAATTGCATTCAGATTTAAGTGGGATACTGAATCATTGCTGGTTAAAAGGTAAACTTGTTGAGGCTATGAACCCCTGTTGGTAGCAGAGGCTCTACCTACGAAAACTGAGTATATCAAAAACTGATCTAAGGACAGACTCCTTTCTTTTATCTTTAAAAATGAAGTAAAGACTGATGTAGACAAAGTGACCTTTTATGAGAAATGAATAATCAAAAGAACGATAGTTAAGTAGATGTTGTTTTATTAATAAAGATCAATATTACTTACCTTATATTCCATGTAACTTATTTTATTTTCAAAACTATCTTTATTTTGGAAGTTTTAGAAATTTCATAAAACTCCCAAAGATAACTGGTTCTTCCAAGAGAATCGCCAATTATTGTGCTATTCAACAACCCCCCATTTATTAATGATAGTAGTTAATATTACGTTAATAAATGGGGACCCTTTAAAAAAAATCCATCCAAAAAATAAAACTTAGTATTTAGGCATTTCTTTTATTTTTGGAATAAATCAAGATATCAATCAAACCCCCACTTTTTTTCTAGAAAACTACTAAATGCTTACCTTCCCACATACCTTATGATTAAGAATCATCAAAAGATCTTTCTAACACTCCAGATCAATTAAAATGATTAAAAAAGGACTCTATGCTCGAAACTATCATAATTATGACTTAAACTAAGTCCTTAAGCTTTTTTTTCAAAAATCTTCGTCTCGCATCGTATGTTGCCATTTATAAAGGACCGGCCTTAAAAATGTTATTTCGAAACATCCGAGATGCAAGATTGCGATGGTGTTATAACCTTTATCGCATCACATTTCAGGCATTCAAACATTTAAACAAACACGGCAAACTTACCATCAGCTGATATTGCGAAACGTGATCAAACCTGGACCCACTCCTTAGATGCATTGTAAGAAAATGTTTTAGGTCCATCACTCATTAAAAAGGGTCTTTTACATAGAAAAGTCTGGCAAGTAGCTACATTTTGAAACGATAAACAAGCGGCTTGCATCTCGTATCTCACAGAAACACAACAGAAAGTAAGAAAGGCGAAAGAGAATAATGTGATATTGTGATCTGCAATATTGCTTTGCAAATCACACAATCGCCATCATCACAACTCAAAGGCTTGCCACCCTAGATGCTTTCTTGCCATTTTATGATGTAGACATTTATGAGCATTAAAGTTGAGGGATAACAAAGCATCAGTGGGAATTTAGTAAGAGATAACTGCATTTATGTGTGAAAAGCCATTTAGCGTGATATGATATCTTCTTACGTGCGTTTGAATAAAACTCTTTCTATCACCTTTACAAGTTATCTACATTATTTCATTTTACGTTCATTATCATCTTTGTATATCTGATAGCTGTTGTTCTTCACTTCTAGCGAAAATTTGCAGAGAAAATCGTTGAAATAAATGGTGAAGAAAGGCAAGGCAGTCATCTCTGAGAATTCAGAAATGTCTCCTCTGTTTATGAATACTACATGCAACAGAGAGGGAGGAACCTCTACATGGGAGGCCATGTATAATATATTGGAGGAAGAGCGACCAAGGATTCTAGAAAAGAATGTTACAGTTGATGGATGTGATTCCTTAAACGCTTCCATGTTAGATACGACATGCTCATTTTTGCACTGGATAGCCACGCGCTCAAAGATAATCCCTTATACCGACATGGTTAAATGGGTTATTGATGAAGCTGACATCTCCGACAGATAATTCAAGACAAGAAGCCAAGAGGTTATGGGATGTTTCACCCCAGAAAACCTACGGCTTATGCACCACCTACTAGAGCCACAAGTCATCTATAATAGGCAGTCCATTGAGAAGTTTTCCAAAGAGAAGGACAACCCAACAAACTGCACCCAGGCCTGGTCAAATAATGAGGACAAAATCAAGAAAGGAAAAAACGGTATGTACACTACTTTGTCTATTTGTTCCCCTCATAGTTTTCTAGCAACCATGCTATGTAGACTATTTAGCAAACTCAATAGTACTAAATTCTCCCTAGAGTGGTTGTCATTAATAGATGCAACCGTTAATGCAACTGTAATGAATTGGGCACAAATTTTGTTTGACAATTTGGCAAGAACAATAATTGATTATAGAAGGAACTGAAGTGTTGCTTCAAGGGTTTACCCTCCATTTTTTACGAGAACCTATGTAATGGATGCAATTTGTTTTGGTTCGAAATTCCCTATCAGGGGATGGAAGTGGATTGTTCAAAATCAACTTCCCATTCACATATACCATAAGGACATGTGGGAATCCAACTTTCAACCACATTTTTTCAAGATTTGTCATGGATTTATGCTCCTTATTCACAAGCAGCTTTATAACCGAGATGCCCCCAGGTTTTCCCAAGAAGCTGAAGTAGATATCCTCCCGGTGGCCAGACGGTTTGGGGAGGAAACATTTACGTATATCAAGGTATTTGGTAGCATCACCTCCCCCCATGTCCTCCCATACTATGTTCCAAAAAAATTGATGGCTAGAGAGATAGCCTATCAAACAGTTAGCGAGGGAGGGATGAGAAAGACATTAAAGGAATAAAAAAAGGCCATCTAGCCTACATACCCTTTACAGTGTGGAGCATTTGCATTACAAAACCTAGGGCATGCATTTAAAGAAGCAGAGAACATGTTATCTCTGCAATTACCTAAATTCCCTGGAAGGCAATATGACCCATTCGACACTGTCAAAGATTTCACCACTTTGGTGAAAATAAAAGTATTTAATAATGAGAAAGATGCTCTTGATGACATATTTTTGCATAAAAACACCTTCACAGAGGTGAAGCATATGGCACAATTACTTTTTGATCGTGAAGATCTGGAAAACTTTTACAGCTATAGAGAAAGGAGGTTATCAAAGGTCCCATTGGACCAATTATTGATTGAACCAATGAGGGAGCCTACTCGTAGTGTAATTATAGAAGGTGACTCCAAGGAAAATTATAAAACCAATTCTGGAGAAGAATCCCAAGAGAAATTTACCAGGGAATTAGAGAAGTCATCACAAAATGGGAAAAAAAGAAGCATGGAGTTGGTAAAGGATACAACCCAATATACACAAAAGATAGTTGAAGAAACTTTAGCTAGCAAGTAGGCTGAAATCCATGCCACCTCCACACAACCAATAAAACCCCTAGCAATTGATTTAGAGGAAGAATGGGACAATTTTAATAAAAGGCTCAACACAAAGGAACAAACGCCATATTTGCAAACTCCACAACAAAAAACAACTTAGGAAATTACAGTAGAGGAGACCGTAAATTCTCAAGAGGTAGAACACTTCCCTGTTATCTCCTCTTCTAAAATAGTTTTGAGAATAGAAGAGATTCCCCCTCTAGATGTGTTTTATAGCCCACAACATAAGGCCATGGTTAAAAGACAAAGGAAGAAAAGGAAGTTAGACTCTACAACTGCTACTACCCTTGAAAATGAACCGATGGATGTTCTCTGGTACCAATCTTACTACACTCTCACAGTTTACAGGTGCTTGCACTACAACAACCATGGACAAAGCAACAGAGGTGAAAATGTTTCTTAAAGAAAAAGAAGATAAAATTGTGTCGCTTAAGAAACAATTACAGTAAGAAAAGTCTAACCAACAGGTAGAAATACAGTTAGCTAAGCTACAACGGGAATTAGAGCAGATGCAAATAGAACATCAAACCAACTTAGAAAAGAAGGAAGCACAAATACAAGCAATAACTGATCTACAAAAAGATGATCCCAAAATTGATTAGTTTATTATCGAAGTGCTCAGTCTTAACTCCCAGCTGATGCACTAAAAATAATTATTGTGCCAGAAGAATTCGCAATGGAACTCTTATTGCGAAACAAGCGACAAATTGAAAAGTCAAATCATGGATATGAGACTTGAATATGATGATATCTTTAAAAAGGTCTCTGATTTCATCACCTGATAGAATACAAAATATGGGAGGAAAGCCGACTTACCTAAACTAGAAGAGTCGTATAAAGAAATTTTATTTGCGAACTGGGATTTTTGGCTTAAAGAGGTAGAAAAGGCAACAACAGATGTGACAGCAACAACAAGCTGTGGCATAGAAAATGTTAATAAAAATTTACACAACGCCAACCTTGTGGAAAAACCCATTCCAGGTTTTCTTCCTAATGTGAAAAAACTTGAACTACAATGGAAACAGGAAACAAAAGGAAAAGCAAAAGTAATAAGGAAAACGACCAGGTTAAACTGGGAAGCATATTGGCGACATTTGGTAAAACATCACAGTCAATGGATGACCCTGTGATGCCTAACCACTTCTACGGAGAAAATGGCGCCAACACTTTTCGATACCGTATTCGTTGGACACTTGAAAGCTGAAGTCAGCTAACCAACACAACTCAAGCCCATGATGGACATTTGCGATCTGAAGGATCAAATGTAGGATAGCTAGTCACCATGTTCATTTCTATTTTGATTTTATTTTTGCATAATTTGAGGCTGGTCGTTTAAACCTCCTCAACTATTTTTGTAATAATCTATTTTTAGTTTTATAGTTTAAGTATTTAAACCCCTCTCATGCATTTAGAGAGGGGTCCAGAAATTTTATCAGAAACAATCTTAAAAACATGCACTTCTATCCCTTTGAGGAAGTTCTAGTGAAATTAATGGAACAAGATTTATTTTTATCTGATTTAGCATCTTCTACTGAAATTACACTTTTGTACTCTTAGATGGTGTTGAATGTATTGAAGGTAGATCAATATTGCTGAAGCACATGAGTAGGACATATTATAAATGGTACTTTTATCTCATAATCCTTTTTACTTATGTGTCAAGCAATGATTTCTTTTCAAGTTATTTATTTTTGAAAGTCTGAATCTTGATTGCCATTATTGCACTTCTGTATGATGATAATCTATATTTTATGCTGAATATATGAATAATTCCTTATGCGATATATATTTCACAACCGTTTCAGCTAACTTTTTATACAAAATGATTATTGTTAAAACAAATTCATTTCTCATTGCAATTGAATGATCTTTATTATCAATTGCTTTCAGACATTATTGTAGATCGCATACATCAATTCACTCCTGAGCATAGTTATAATTAGGTAGTGTTTAAATTAGGATAAAATGCATGTGATTATTAGTTTAGATTAGATTATTTCTAACTTAGATATTACTCCAAAACATCACATATCACCCCATTAGCACAATCATTAAATAGATTTGGAAATTGGTCCCATTATCCCTTGTCGGAGCCACTACTCCAAACGGAAAAGGAGCTGCCAACCAAGGTCCGGACCGGGTGATTTTTCCCCATGTTGAAGCAACAATTTTCAAGGCTTCAACAAGAGGCAAGAGTCAGGTTCCAGAAAGGTGTCACCTTAGAGTAGATGGACACCATTGTAGACTACCAATCTTGGCATCAGTTCGCTAATGTCGACCACCGTGAGGATGTCGAAGAGTTTGTCTTCCAACAGTTGTCCGAGTCATAGTGATGTCTTTCATGGCTTTCTCAGGACAATTTCTCTCACATGGGTACATGTGCATTGTAATGTAACATCTTGTCAAGTGTAAGTTCAAGTGTTGATAGTTGGATGTAGCAGTGATAAAGTAGATGTAGAGTCATGATGATAGATGAATTGTCACAAAGGGGAATGTCAAGGGCCACCCCAACCTTTGCTATAAATAGTCCCTCATAACTCATTGTATAGGATTTTGGTCAGCCAAGCTTCTGATAAGACTATCTTAGAGAGAGCTTGGATAGTATTGTAACGCACCTTGGCTTCTCCATTGCAGAAAGCTAGTATATCTCTTTAGAGGAGTAGGTGGTTGTGGTTGTCACATTCCATTGTCAGAACTAGTGGTTGGATATGGATTTATTGTATGACTGGAACTTACACTTCTTAATATAACAGAGCCAACACATCTCATGCATATGTCATATTGTATTCCAGCTATCTTGTTTACTCTAAATGGTATACATATTTTTTTTCTTACACATGCATGTATAGACTATTATGTATAAGTATGTATGAATCTTACTGAAATGTGTTTATTGGTTTAACCATCACTTTGGATTGTTGGCTAAATTGATTTCCCATTGGTGATGCATCTACGCTTGTGTGTTCCCTTCCAAGCCGCATGCTATCACAAGTTTCCAAGGGGTGCACCCACCCCCCTCTCCACGTGTTAGAATTGTTCATGCACCTTCCTTGTCTTGCGGCAGTTGTCACATCCTTGTTGCCAACAAGGACATCTTACTTTCCTCTGTGCAAAATCGCGGTCAAGGAATTACTGTATGACCCACTGTTGGGACTCCTACACCAAACGGTCTGAGCTATAATTGGGACTTCTTACTGGGTGGATCCCTTGACATGTGTGTGGGTCCAACACCATAGACACCACCTTAACCCATTAAATAATGATTCCACCTCACTATTGGACATCACAAAACAATCATCAAATTCGTCTCTATCCAGGGCTTGCAGGGCTTCCAGATCGTTTGTTCCAACCAAGGCTTCAAGGACTAGTAACTCAACCCAAAACTACCGGTGGGATTCCAGAGCATTTGTCCAACCAAGGCTTCCAGGACTAGTAACTCAACCCACCAAGGGTTTTCAGAGAATTTGCCCAACCAAGGCTTCCAGGACTAGTAACTCAACACAAGTTGTTAGAGGGCTTCCAAAGCGTTTGTCCAACCAGGGCTTCTAGGAACTAATAAATCAAACCAAGATAAGGAAACATGAGGACCAATAAAAACAAAACAAGGAAGTAAACCCACAATCTCCATGCCTATCCAAGAATTGGCAAGGCTAGGCAATCCATTTCCAATCTAGGAAATCCGTGATGCCAGTGACATATCATGATCAATAATCCACATGCATATGTCATCCATGCCAAAACTAGTGAGGAAAAAATACATAAAACTCGGTACCTGTAAGAAAATATCATTGTAGTTGTTGATCCCGATGTACTCTTATGCTTTCTTGCTCTTCCTTTGCCTTCTTGCTGCAAAAATCAAAGTATGCCACATCCTCCAAGAGTGCTCCAAGAAAAATCTCTGTATCCAAGAGTATGAGAGATAGAGAGAGAATAATGAGAGAGCTCCAAAATTGAAATGACAAAAGGTTACCAGCTGCTCTTCAGAAGCCTTTTTATGAATGAGGCCTCTATTTTCTTTATTTTTCCATTATTTTCCTCATTTTCCTCCTCACTTGCAACCTGCGACTTTTCACCGCCCTTTTCTCCTAATTTCCATTATTTTAATAGGCAAATGTGCCAAAAATTCCATTTGCCTTTCCAAAGCCTTAGCCATTTCCTTTTCCAATTTCCCTAGCCATTAATCAATCACAATTGATCCCCATCACTAGGATTTCTTGCCCAACATTCATGTTCGAATAAATGTCCCATGAACCGTGGTTATTATTTTTTCCTTTATTAACTTTTATTACATGGAAGTTTCATGAGGGCTATTACAAAAATGGAATACACATGATCCTCAAGTATTCTCAAAAGACCTAAGACCTTATGCATTGTTTCCATGTATATGGGATAGGTGTGGTCCAACTAGAGGAATCAGTAACAACCCTGGCTTCAAAGTTCATGTAATAAAGTTAATAAAGGAAAAATAATACCAAGGTCATGGGCCATGCATTCCAAGATGAATGTTGGACAAAACATCCTAATGGGTGTTCATTTGGTTTATTATGGCTAGGGGAAATTGGCAAAGGCAATGGCAAGAGATTTGAAAAGGCAAAGAGGCATTAATAGGAATTTTATTTATGAAAATAATGAAAAATAGTAGAAAAGGAAGCTGAAAAGTCACACGTTTCTTGTGAGGAGGAAAATGAGGGAAAAATAATAGAAATTGAAGAAAATAGATGCCTTATTGATAAAAAAACTTTTGAGGATTAGTTCACAACCTTTTGTGAATATTAACTTGGAACTCTCTCTATCATCTCTCTCATGCTCTTGCATAGTTAGAGAATTATTGGAGCACTCTAGAATTGGAGAAAGAAAGGAAAATGAAGGACAACAAAGAAAAGGAAAGCAAGGGTCAAGTAAGGAAAATTTGGTACCAAGCAGCTTTAATAGGAATACTTGCAGGTAACAAGTTGCATGTGTGATTTCCTAGTTGGTTTATGGATGCATGGTACATGCATGTATGTATTTAGTTCTCTTGCTATCCTTGGAATGGGATTTTCTAGGTGTGACAATGGTCTTAGCCTTGTATTTCCATTTACAGATAGCCATGGTGTGATGGGGTTCTCTTACTTGGTTGAGCTAGAATGTTGGACGGTTTCAAATTGAGTGAGGTGGTCTCAGGAAAATTCCCAAAGGCATAGAAATCCCTAGACCGGTATATGGTGGGATATGCAGTAAAGCCCGAGAGTGGAGGCGAGAAAATTCTTCATGGTGTAGTTGAAAAAATCTGGAGACATCCATGTTTGCATAGGCCTAGTGATCCCCGCCATGTATATGGTGGGATTGTGGTAAATCCTAGTAGTCTATGTTTCTTGTTTTGGCCTAGGAATCCTTGACTGGTAATGGTGAGATATATGGTAAAGCCTAGTTATATAGGTGCTTGCTTCAGGCCTAAAAATCCTTGACTAGTTTTGGCGGGATATGTAGTAAAGCCTGAGAAGCATGCTTGCCTTTTTGTGAGTCCCACATTCATGCTTGGAATATGGCACGAGGGAGACTGGCTGAAAGAAAGATTTAATTTAGTCCAATCAATGGTCAGGTGGTACGTTGAAGTCCTTTAGCTGGTTGGATTTTTCATATGCTAATAAGAGCTCTTTTCCTCTATATTTCATGATTATTTATACTTGTTATTATGTCATTAATGGTTGTTCTATCATTGATATTTATCTGGTTATATGTTGGTTATAAGCATGGTTTATGATAGACTTGAGTTATGGATCTCATCATGTTTATTTTAGTAAATGAAATGTTAATGTATGTATGAACTAATAGATAATTATGCAGTTATTATGAGAGGACATGAGACCTTGATGATCCTCAGATAAGTATGAGATCCCTATGTTTAGATGTGTATTTATGGCCTATATATTACATGTTCATGATGTGTTTGATGAAATGTTTGTCATGGTTATGCCTATTTAGGTAAAGTTCTAACATAATTTTTGTATGGAAATCCTCATCCCCATGTTATTCATCATTCTTGAGAGTTTCATGAAGTTCTGGGTAATAGTTTAGAGACTATCTTAAATAAGTGGCTTAAATCTTGCATTCGCTGACACAAAATTGGGTGAAAATGTTTGTAGTCGCATGGAGGCCGTGTGGGGGAAGTGACTGGAGCATTACAGTTGCATAGGGGGCTTGTCATGGGAGTGACTGGGGGTTTAATTCAGTTAAAAAACAAGTTAACTCAGGGGTTGGGCATCTGGAGTGGTTGGTTAGCTCCTAAGAGTCTTGTAGTTCCTGAGGAAGGTCAATTTCCTCTTGGTTTGTCTATTCCACTTCCTTAGGTATACGTGGGGAGTTGAATCATATCATAGTAACTATTCATCACATATTTACCTTGGTCAACCAGTTAGCTTGGGTAAGTGTGGGAGGAGGATGTTATAGAGTGGTATCAGAGTGGGTTCCATTCCCTTTAGGTGATATTTGATACCACAGAGTGGTATCAGAACATAGTTCAACAGTGGGACTAGATGGGAGTTATGTGGATTGTCATGCATGCATGTAGTTTGTACATGTGCTTGTTTTGTATGTATGGTGGTGGTGGTTGTTACAACTTTATTGTCATGTGAAAGCTGATGATGTTATTGTTGGGATGTGTTTGTCATGCATACTTGTGGGTTCCATATGTTTTCATTATTCTTGTGGTCTATGTGTGCGTTAAGTATGCATGGTGGTGGTCATTGTTGCAATTGTGTCATCGCGCGTAGGTTGATATTGAAATGATGAATATGATGAATTCATTGTGTATACATATATACATGTTATGCTAATCCAGTTTGATCTTGCAAATGAGATATCATCCACTAAACTTCACTGAGGTACGTTTGATTTTGTTTATATTTGGTTTATCTGACATAATATGTTTGCAGGATGAGGAGGGTTAAAGATGACTAGAAAAATGGTGTACATTTCATGAGACTCCCCTTAAAGATCAGATGAGCAACAAGGTGATGAGTACTCGCCTCACATAGTAGACACCTTGAAATGTTTGAAGGCAAAGATAAGAAGTTGCAAAGAAGATAATGATAGGATAATTCAGTCATAGGAGAGACTTTCCAAGGCACAAGAGAAACCAAAAGAGGTTAATGTACTCATCCTTCAGAGATTGTTAGAATTGCAAAGACATGAACAACCAAAGATCAGTCATGAGCAAGAGGAAAGGACTAATGGAGCATATGGTAATAGGTTTCATGGTGGGAACATGTTGGAAATATGACATGATCAAAGATCACATGTTCTTGGATACGTTGGATAGGAGAGGTTATGGACACAGGTTCTACTCTAGTTCTAGTTTCGATAGGTACCATGGTCGTCATTATTATCATCCTCACAGGAGGAATGACAGAGGATATTTTCTAGATGAGTTCAAGAAATCCAAGCCACCTATCTTTGATGGATAATTGAAGAAGTCAAAAGATGTAGAGGCATGTTTTCTTGGGATGAAGAAGTTCTTTGAGTTGCATCATTACATAGAGAATATGTACAATGGAATAACTATATTTAGACTCAAAGGGAAAACAAACATCTGGTGGGAAGATGTGAAATAGGTTAGAGACATTGGGATAGAGGAGTTGAGTTGGCATGAATTCAAGAAACTTTTTTGGAAGAATTTTTTTTCAAAGAGGTAATATGAGAGTAAATCCAAGGAATTCTATGAGCTAAAGATGGGATCTTAAGGATGAGAAAGCCAAAGTTCATAGATTTATCAATGGATTACCATTAAAATTTAAAGATAAGATTGAGTCTGAAGAGCCTCAGTCACTTGAAGAATTCAATGGGAAGTTGAAGCAATGTTATGAGAAAACAAAGCGTAAGACAGAATCTCAAAAAGGATGGAAAGGGGAAAACAAGACTAAAGGTAAATGGTAGTAAAAAAGAACACGACCCCAGGATGTAGGGGAGAAAGAGAATGTTGTACCTTACAAGAATTTTAATGGACCTCTGCCTGGAGAAAAACAAAACAAAGGTGATCTTAAGGGACAATTTTAGTGTTGGACATGTGGTAAGGAACATCTTAAAAAATATTGTTCGCAAAATTAGGGTGGCAAACCTAAGATTTATAGTGCACAAGAAGCACATACAATTGGGGATGTTGGACAGTGTGCTCCATGGATCTATGTAACATTGGATAATGGGCAGGAAGATCACCAAATGTCTATTATTGAGATGGACAGTAAGCTTTGTGATTAAGTTGTTTCTATTTTGATTGACGTTGGGATCTAATTATAGTTATGTTAACCCTGACCTGGTGGATAAGTGTGGTTTGAATAAAGAAGTACATGCAGAACCTTGGTTAGTGTAGTTGGATACAGGTACAAATAAAATATTTCATCATTGGGTAAGAGCTTGTGCATTTGATTTGAATGGCATGCCTACATCAACACATCTGAATGTACTTCCGTTGGGTTCATACAATATAATTTTGGGTATGGATTGGTTCTATCTTCATAGGACTAAGTTGGATTGTTATGAGAAATCTATTGACTACTTGGATGAAAATGGAGAGCAGAGAATGTTGTAGGGTAAGAATAAGGCTACATCATTTCGAATTGTTACAACTATGCAAGAAAAGCACAGTGACAGGAAATGGTGTGTGTTATTTGTAGTGCGTATTTCCAATGAAAAAGGTAAGGATGTTGAGGATGCAGAGGTACTGAATAGGTACCCAATTTTACAACAGTTTAAGGATGTAATTACAATAGAGATCTTAGGATTTTCTCCTCATTGAGAAGTGGACTTTTCTATTGAGTTCGTACCAGGGGCAACACGAGCATAAAAGGCATTGTACAGGATGAGCACTCCAAATCTAGTAGAATTTAAGTTGCATTTGAAGGAAATTCTTGAGAAGGGATACATCAGGCCAAGTGTATCATCTCGAGGATTCACCGATGTTTTTTTTGAAGAAGTATGGTACTCTCAGGTTGTGTATTGATTATAGGAAGTTAAACAAGGTGACGATTAAGAACAAGTATCCTTTGACGCATATTGAAGACTTTTTTGATTAGTTGAAGGGAGAAACAACTAAAAATTGTTAGTTGAATTTTAGGGGTGACTCGAAAAATTAAGGATGCGACAATTTTGCCAGTTTCGTCCACCGCAAAGTGTCAAATTATCTCTTAGTTACTGGCTATCAAATTTGGTAGGTTTTGCCAGATTTAGTCAGTCCTACATATTTAGCAAGTCCAAATTTAACTGGCGACTAAAGTACTAGTCCTTTTGACATGAACTTTTACTGTGAATAACTTACACATACGAAGTTAGGTTTAAGTTTCATTTGCATTGTTAGAATCAGGATGATGAGCTATTTGTTCTGGTCCTAGTTTTGACGAAATCCAAAAACTTTGATTTTTAAGCCATCCTAGAGCCACCTGGATCATTCCTCCCCACTAAGGTGATTTTGGTCCTCCAAAAGCATAAACACAGTCTACAATTTGTTGTACTCCCCATCTACACAACAAGTTCGCTAACAGGCCACACTTCCATCTCCTTCATATTTATACTTTGGAGTCATAAGTAATGAATCGACACTAGTATTCTATGCAAACCTATAATACATCTTGAAAAATACATATTTTACAAGACCAAACATGACCCAAACAAAACCCCATACTTTCCAAGAGTTTATAACACACTCATTAGTCAAGTTTACATCAAAAACATAATAGAAACCAATACCCCAACTTTCAACTAAAAGGCCAAAAACATCATCATGTTGCATTCATAAGTGATGGAAATCACTTCACCACTTCTACAAACATCTCACAACATGTGATTTAAAAAATGTGACCATGCTCAACTACTTGTAAATCCCCATTCCTCACCCAACCACGGTAATGGGTCTTCTTCCCATAGCTGCTTCTCTTGTTCATCAACTTCATTGATTGGTCCTTCTTCCTTCAAAGGTTCTTTTTGGTCCTCCTTCAGTCATTGCTCTGGATAGAGCTCCCATCATGTGGCTCTCTGGTGTCCACTCTTGTTGCAATGGCTTAAAAAATTCTTCTTCCTCCAAACTTTATGGACCTTATTCCTACCTTGATGCGGAGAAGGTTTTTCATGTCTTATCCTCTTTCTTATTTCCATTCTTTTCCAACACTTGCAAACAACATGGTTATGCAAACCATAAAAAAACACATGGTTTTCAATGCCATAATTTATGCCCATGATTAACAATCTGCTTGTAATCAAAAGGAACATTATAATATTGAGACCTATTATACCTTGCTTGGTTGTCTCTGGTGCATGCCTGAAATGAGAGCTTGCTTTAGTTCTTCCTCTGCAATGCTCATTGTCACAGAAATATTGGGATGTGCTTAAAAAATCCTCTTTCCTTGATGGTTTCGACAATGGCGTGGAAGCTTCTACCGCCTTTGAACATTCTCCTTCAATGTACCCCAATCTTGCAAATCGAGGTATTTGTACAACCTCTAATGGCTGAGTCATTCCATGGACATTAACACAAAGTCCTCTTCCTTTATACCCCATCTTGGTAAGGAGCCTCATTCCAATTCTTGAAATGGGTACCTCAATGCTTCCAATAGAAATACCATCATGTGAAAATGAAATTGAAGAATTAACAACACTGTTTACCTCAACTGTTGATTCCAAAGTAGGTGACGATGGCTTCACTAAGCCTTTGTTGCACTTCAACTTTTTGAAGGTTTCTTCTGTAGCTCATAATTGAAGCTGCAATCTCTGCTTCTTGTAGAAGTTGCTTCAATGCAACATTCTCTACTTGAAGGCTCCGATTGATGTCTTCATTTGAATGATCAGAAGAAGATGGTGAAGAAGAATATTCACTCAAAGATGGATATGGTGCATGATCCTCTACTCTCTCTTTCTCTTGTTCCTCTTTTTCCATTTTCTCCTCATAATCTACAAATAATATATCTACTATGTTTTCCATCCTTTAGAAAGCCTCGTAGAGATCTTGGTTCTTCTCCATTTCCCTTCTTGTTGCATGCTCAATTCACAATCCCTGGTAAAAGGGTCAAACTACTCTAATACCACTTGATTCAAAAAATTTCATGAATTCTTTCAAACAAAAATCCCCATTATATAGGGCCTTTTACTAACGCTTACATGTGCATGTGAAATCATGAGCAATCATTTTAAACAACACTTTAGCAAACAATCGATGTACACAAGAAGAAAATAAGAATGAAACACACATAAACACACGATATGATAAAAAAGTTCATCCAATGTGCACTACATCTTTGCACCTAGTGTCAAGAGTGGGGATGCTGCTTCATTATTTGTTGCAAGAAGATGATGAGTATATGATGCAATCTTTGTCAATACAGGGATGAATCCCATTAGATAGAGTGGCATGTCTTTCGTAGGGGATGTTCTTCTATAAGAACTCTCACTCACAAGATGTTCTCCTTCCACATGACAAGGAAATAACCTCTCACATAAAGTGGCATTTAATGATCCTCCCACAAAGTGGCATACATGGATCTCAATAAAATCAAATCATCATCTCAACAAAATCAAATGGACACATGGCAACAATGCACCTTATTCCTCCAAGTCTAGGGATGGCCTAAAAATTGGTTGCTTGGATGAAGAAACAACCCATGCCATCATTTTCCTTTCGAAAAATCATGAAATTTGAGTATAAACACAACCGCTTTTTGCCACGGTCAAATTTGGCTCCTAGGGAATCTTAAATAGTCCTCAAAGGTTTTCTCCTGAGGGTTGACTAAAAATTAGCAACTCAAATGAAGAAACTAACCTTGCATCGTGTTCCTCATGAAAAATTGAGTTAGATGAGTATTAAGTTGACATCATTCTAATACTGTCAATTTTAGGCCTCATGGAATCTAAGAGATTCCTTGTAGACTCCTATGTCAAGGTTCCATTCTCAACATTCAACCTCTAGAAAATTAGCTGCTCAGATCAGAAAACCGACCAAACCATCAAACTCCTGGTGAAATTCTAATCAATCCGAGTATAGTCTTTCCATATTTCTGACTCTGTCAAAATTTGAGCTCTAAGGAATCTAAAAGATTCCTTCAATATTATCTACTTCATGGTCATCCCTCCTCGGTCTACATGTTAGACATGGTTCCACTACCTCGGCTTTTGTGCACACTCACTATTCCAGATTGCTCTTTTGTTCCTCCGCTTGAATGGTTAAAGTCAGTCTGTTATATATTTCTCATTGGCAAACATATCAAGGTGTGGCCACTTGGCCCTGTGGCAACCATCCACTATTTGGTTAGAGGGGACCCAAGGTCAAATCCCCGCTCATGCTCCATATAGTATGGTGGTTTTCATTTCGAGGTTTGGCATGTATTGATATATGCTATATGTTTTTCATGGTATGTGTGTGTGGGGCCGCCTGTGGGGCAGGCTGGTCAACGACTGAGTGTGTTCAATCCCCGTCAACCCTGGTTTGAATGGTGGTCAAATAATGGTTGGGGCCACACACACACACACACACACATGCTTTTATTTTAAACACAACAGTTAAAAACTATCAGCCAGATTTTAATGGTGACTAGAAAAATTAAGGATGCAACAATTTCATCAGTTTTATCTGCCACAAAGTGACAAATTGTCGCTTAGTTAGTGGCTGCCAAATTTGGCAGGTTATGTTAGATTTAGCCAGTCCTCCAAATTTCTCTGGTGACAAAAGCTTTAGTCCTTTTGAATTGAACTTTGACTGTGAATAACTTGCACATGTAGAGTCAGATTTGAGTATCGTTTGTGTTGTTGGAATCAAGATGATGAGCTCTTCATTTTGATCCTAGTTTTGATGAAATCTGCACACTTTTATCTTTGAGCCTTTTTGGAGCTACCTGAATCATTACCTTTTCCAATGCCTTTGCAAATTTCCATAGCTATTATTAATCACAAGTTATACACACTAAATTAAATTGTTTTTCCCAACATTCAACTTGGAATAAGTGTCCGATGACCTTGGTCTCATTTTATTTACGTGGAAATTCAACCAGGGTTTGTTACAATATCTTATCAAATGTATTAGATATTTGTGAGATGATTTGTAGAGATATCTAATTTTATTAAATTGGTTTTACCTACTTGAGATAAAACTGGATATGAAATTTTTAGTTTTTTATCCCCTTCTCAAAGAAACCATGTATAAATAAAAGTTCTTTCTGTTAGAAAATATGGAGTCTTGTGTATTATAGATGATTTTTCTTAACTTGATAATTACACATGATATATATTGTACTTTAATTACTATATTCATTCTTTTTCATTAAACAATTACCAAAACAATGAACATCACAGCAATAAAAAGTACACAAGATATGGGCTCCAAGCCATGGCAAAACCCCTCCAAGGGGAAAACCTAGAAAAATGCTTCTCTTCTTTTATAGAATCTTCTTACAAAGAGACTTCCAAGACCAAAGGACCAAAGGACCAAAGCCAACAACCCTTCCAAGGACCAAGGCAACCCCTAGAAATATTTTTTCCAATGCAACTTCCAAACTTTGACCTACTACAACTTCGTCCTAGAATTTTGGACCTGCAACTACTCAGAATTTTGCCTCCCTATAGCTTCATAGATTCACACATGTGGACAAGAGAAGATAACCTTCCAAATATTTTGGATTCTACTCATCCTCTTCATCCTCCTAGATACTCTTTCTCTTCTTCGCTATTGTAGATTGAACTTGTCTTGAGTGAATGTCCCAAATGAGGTTGAGCTTCTTGTATTTATAATGTTCTTGAGGGGTCGAATAATTACCTAGGCCAACTTGACCTACTCTTGGGCTGACTTGGTCTTGGGATACAAAATGAATTTTTCTTAATAGAATAATATATTTTTTATTACAATGAGTCTAAATGGGACTATGACACATGACCAATATAATTCTTTATCCTGGAAAGACGTAGAAATATCTAGAAAATCTAAAAGCACGAAGAACATGCTTTTGACTCAAACTTGAGTATGAAAACCATACTCCAAAATAAAATATAAATTCTCTTCCTTTTTTTTCCTTTATTTATAAATAATATACAATGTCATGGTTACAATTAGGTCATTATGAAGACCGAACCTAGTTACAATTTTCAATATTTTCTCCCTTTCAAAGGAGGAGAGATTTCGAGTTTGTAATTACACTACTTAGAGAAATATATTTGTAGATTCAATATTATTTCACTTATTAAATGTTTCTATTCTAATTTTCAACTTTTGGTAGACAATCTAGTGTGCTTGTTTAACATTGGAGGCCCCCCTTTGCCAATGATGCACACTCTTTCCATTCTTTGTTTACAGTTGTATGTAATTGGTATGTATATATGATTTAATTAGTTATTATGATAAGTTAATCATGATCCCATGTGTTATATTAGTTTCTTTTATTCATTAGTGATGTACTTAATGACAAGCTTCTTGATAGATGTGTAAAAGACTATGAATGACCATCCTTAACAGGAAGAGTCTGTAGTTTATGCATTATCTATACAAACTAATGTTGCATTAAGGCATCATAGGTCCTTATTTTCATTTCAAATTTAGCAATGTGGATTTTGATTGATTTTAGTGTGTCAATATGATGTAGGTTGACCATATGAAGCCTTCGATTGAATATGATTCAAACCTTTAAAAACTATTAAAAATTATATTCAAATATTTTTGAGAAATTTTGTTGTTAAAAATCATTTGAATGTATACATGACAAAGAGGATCTATACATGTTTCAGAACCATGATCGTATTTAGATAGATTAGATTTAATTTCTTTCATAAAATATAATTTCCTTTCTTATCAATTTACATTTGATAGAATTAGAAGCTAAGTCCTTCCATATATTTTGTTTTATATTTCATAATTTTATAAACTCAGATTAATAAGATTAAAATGTCCCAAAGTTATAATACAAGTGAATTAACTGCCACTCTCTCCATTATTTCTCTTCGTTTCTCCTTATTTCTCTTCATCTCTCTCTTCCTCCCTCACTCTCCCCTCTCTTTTCCCATCTCTCTTTCCCTCCCTCTCTTCATATTTGTCTCTCTATCTCACCCCCACAACTTTGTGTGTGTTTTTCTCTCTCTTTTACTCTCTTCTTCTCCCATATATCACTCCTCTATCCTCCATCCCATTCTATCTTTGTTTCACTCCCTTTGTCCTCCTCTCCACCAACTAAATAACACTCACCTCTCTCTCCCACTTCCTCTCTTTCTCTATCCCCCCTCACTCCGTCAATCCTTCCTTCACATCATGATTTCAACTTTGTGTCTCCCTCCCTCTCTCCCTCTCTCACTCCCTATTTTTGTCTCTCCTCCTATCACTTATACTCTCTCCACCTTTTCTTCCACCTCTCTCCTTATATATCCCCATTTCTATCTTCTCCCTCCCACCCTTTGTGTGTCTCTCTCTTCCCACTTCTTCTTCTCCCACTATCTCCCACCCCCATGATTTTTTTTTCTCTCTCTCTCTCTCCTTCTCTTTATCCCTCCCTCACACTATCTCTCTTCCAAATTAATCCCCATCTCTCTATTCTTCCCTCTCTCACCCCCCCAAAACTCTCTCCCTCCCTCCCTCTTTGCTTCTCCATCTCCCCACTTACTCCCTCTTCCTCTTTCTCATTGTCTCTTGATCAAGTTGGATGTCAATGAATCACCACAATGAATAATTGTTTTCTATTCTTGGTGGTTTACAAGTCAATGGTTTTGGAAAACCATGGTATCCACCCATGGTATTTGAAAGGTGGAAGAAAACAAAATAAAAATCTAATTTTACAATTAGCTTTTACCATATATAGCCATTCATTAGTTTTTTCCATAGTGATTTATGGTGTTCACCCATAGTTTTTTTGGAACCCATGGTATTTGAAATATAATGGAAGTGAATGACTCTAGGTAAAAAGACACCCATAAATAATATAAATATGACCCTTTACCATTGCAGAATCCATGAAGCTTCTCATTATTTATCCTTATGAAATTTTAACCATTTAACAAAAATGATTAAGCTCTTTTCGTATTATTTTTTCCACTACATTATTCTTTTATGCAATTGTGACATATTTTATTAACGATATTTTCTATACATTATTTTCTATACACTTGTGACATTATATTCCTAATATTCAGTTTCTTTCCTCAAATAATTCAGATCATCTTCCTTCCCCCTTCCCCTTTCCTCTATTGCTATATCCCTCCCTCAATCCATACTTCACAACAACCCTTCCCCCCCGTCTAACTTTGTCTCTATATCCCTTCCTTTATTCTTCTCTATCTTTCCTTCCCTCACTCTCTCTCCCTCTCTCACTCTTTTCCCCATTATTTCATCTCTCTATCACTCATTCTTCCCCTATATTCCCCCTCCACTCTTTCCCTCTCTTTCTTTCTCTCCCCCCCAAGTTTCACTCTCTCTCTCTCAATCCATTCTTCACAACAATGACCTTCCAACTTTGTCTTTGTCTTTCTGCATCTATCGAGTACAAATATATCCCTTCCTCTCTATTCTCCACCCTCTTTCCTTATCTTTTTCACTTTTCAACTCTCACTCACTCTATCCCCTCACTCACCAACACATCCCCCCCCCGTCTCCTCTCTCTCTCTATCACCCTTGTCCCCTCTATGCCTCCCTCTCTCCCCCTCCCCCTCCCCACTCTGCTAACCCAACCTCAATAGTTTCACATGTGTTAAAATCACTGTGTGACACACATGTGCATTTTTAGTTCTAGAAACATACACACATATTTGGTGCAAGGAACATGCACATGTTTTTAGTGCTATAAATGCACACACATGTTTAACATTAAGAGTGCACATGCACTTTTTGAATTTAAAATTTTTCTACTAGGAATATTACATGCATGATGATTGGGTTTCTTCAAATATAGGTTGGGATCTCAAATGTGTTGGATTGTATTTTCGTATATTTGTAGCCCAATCCAACACATTTGAGATCCCAACCTATATTTGAAGAAACCCAATCATCACACATGTAATATTA
>APFE031033624.1:296219-311636 GCA_000404065.3 Pinus taeda
TAAACAATAAAAATACCATTAAGTATGTGTTATGAATGTAAATAATTAATAATCAATAGTTAAGAAATCTAAATAAAAAATATAAAAATCTCTAAAGTGAACCAAATAACTTAATGTTAGGAAACACAACCAAAAGTCTACATCAGAATTTTAAGCATCAGATTTGAAGCCCCTTGGAGAGAGGTAGTAAAATGCACTCAAATCCCCTTTTTGTCAACTTGAGGATGTAAAAGAAACATTGATTCTCTAAAATGAGACTAAGACAGAAACACTTGATTAGAAGCTCGTGTACATTTTTAAAAACAACATAAAAATAATGTTCCTATGGATATCAATTAATGAAAAAAATGACATAATTGAGTGTCTTATGAATGTGAGTTCATGAAAAAGTAACATAAAATGAGTATCTTTATCGATGTTAATGTGTCTTGCGAGAGTTCATGGGTTGCTAGGCCCTATATTTCCTAATGAAAATAACAATCAAACGACTTGATACAAAATTTACTTTGAAGAAAAATTTGATCTTGAACAAAATGATGAAGCACAAAAAAATTACTTGAAGAAACATTGTACATCCTACCCCATAGTGTTGAAGAATGTTGACATAAATGATAGTAATAGGTGTCATAGATGATGATAAAGATATCGGGACAAGTTGAGCGACACTATGATGTCAACTAACCTACTAAGAAAACCTATGAAAACAAAGTAGTACCTAATCATTGAAATAAATGCCCCATAACAAGTAGTTGAGCAAAATTAAAAAAAAAAAAGTGAAGAAAAATAACAAAAATAAAGATGATCATTAACAACCATCTTCAATATCATTATAAATACTCAGCTACAAATAACAATCCAATTTACATATTTAACTTATAATAAAATGCATTAAACAAAAAAAATTCTTCATATGATTAATGGAGAAGATCAAAAATGACTTACAAATTGAAGTGTGATTCCACTAATGTTACATTCCATAATAAATGACTTTGACTCAAAAACTAAAAAAATAAAATATGATATTACAAGTAACAAATAAACTATTTAAAAAAAAAATTATAGTTAACCAAAACAAAAAACGGATAATAAATAATCAAAATATTTAAGAAAATGGACATTTATAATAATTATTAAATAATTATTATTTATGATTAAAAAAAAAAATGTCGGTCGGGTTATTTAAACATGAATTTAAAAAATATTGTATTCTATATGACCCATATAATCTGGGTTTTAAAAAGAATGGTATTGATATATTTGTAGGAAAGCATGAAATTGAAAAAAAAAATGCTATAATTAGTTTTTTTCGAATTAAATGTTTATAAACTAATAAATACGTGTGTAACTATTCATTTAAATAAAAGTGAAATTAGTTTTTTTTCAAATTAAATGTTTATAAACTAATAAATATGTGTGTAATTATTCATTTAAATAAAAGTGAAATTATGATTGTAATATATTTATATGGGATCAAAAATCAGAACTTTAATAAAAAGTTACGGTAAAAATATTATTGGTAAAACTAATAAATATGGTTTGCAACTATTCATTTGAATAAAAGTGAAATTATGTTCGTAATATCTTTAAATAGGGTAAAGAATAGAACTTTAATAACAAGTTATGGTAAAAATATTATTTGATAAATTGGTAAAATTAAAATTTTTTAATTAGAAATGAGAAAAAGAAATTTTTTAATGATAAAATTACTAAATTTTTAGTGAGATTGTGAATTTTAATTATTTGAAATGTATTTTTGAATGCATAAATAAATTAAGTAGCGCCTCCAAATACTTATAAACATTCAAATTTTATAAATTGCCTAACTGAAACTTACCATTCCAAAAATATTTACCAAATTTTAGATAAAATTGACCAAACTCATATAATAAACTAATAATCACAGAATTTTTTTAGGAAAGTAAACCATTAAACTAATAATTTTTGTTTTTTCCTTCCTAATTTAGTAATACACTTTTCTATAAAATTGTGAATTTTAATTATTTGAAATGTATTTTTAACAAACTCACATAATCAACCAATAATCAAAACTCATACCATCAACCAATAATCATAACAAATATACCAACTTTAATTAAACTAAAAAATACTCAAGCTACAATGATGTTGATTGCAAATTTTACCAATAATCATAACAAATATACAAACTTTAATTAAAAAAAAAAAAAAAAAACTCTTAAAATGTTACAAAGAACAAAGTTCTTTGTTAACCATTTAACTTTGTGTTAACATTGTTCCTACCCATTAGATATTCTGAATATTTTGCAATCTACAATAAAACTAGTGTTAACATTGTTCCTGCCCATTAGATATTCAAAATAATTTGCAATCTACAATTTACATCTACCACCCAAAGGATTCATGTAATCATAGGATTCTTCAATCATCGCAAATGACAATGCCAACCATGTTAGATCCACAGAATTTCTTGTCTAGATGGAAATCTAAAACAAATAGGGACTGAGGTTTCGATCACAAAAAAATAATAGAGGTGGTGTTCGTTGTTGAGCTATGTGTCTTTTCTCTCCAATAATCTGGTTGATTATGAAAAATGGACACCTGTGATACAGATTTGTGTGGAGTACTAAAGAAGGTATGTTTTGATGGTTATTTTAGTATCTTTTCATTAGAACTTACAAGCCTTTTTGCATCATGAACTTAGAAAACAATAAATAATTGTAATAAAACATGTGAGATTAATATGCAAGACGAGAATACTGACAATTGTCGTTTCCTTAGGCAGGAAGGAGAAACAACGAAAAGTTGTCGTTCTAAAGGAAAAGACAAAGACGGGTTAACTGATGTCCCTTCGACGGGAGACTGCATGCAAACCGGATCAAAACGGATAAGCCCGGGAAAGGAAGCAGAGATATCAGCTCGGTGCAGAAAAGAGAAGAAATGACTGAGGGTTAACGGCTCTGCGAATCCCTCAGGATCCTTGATCCTGAGCGATCACTGTTTTATCTATTTCTGCATTTAGATATCTTCGTCGTCACCCTTATATAAGGGGCAGCACTGTTAGCTAAGAAGGGATGTTAGGATGCCTTTATGTAATTTCTTTTAAAGATCAAAACTTTGATCATCATTTCTTGTTAAGAACTACTCTACTGTAATTTTACTTGATGCATTAATACAAACTTGGTTACTATTTCATCTTTGAATCTGGAATAACTTCAAGCGGTGTATCCCTGGAGGCTAAGGGCCAAGCCATGGAGGACACTTGCTCTTGTACCATTACGCGTGATTTTTGCGTGGCTTTCTTATAAACGTGATCTGGTAATCTGATGTGTTTTATAAAGTTTAAATCACATGCTCTGTTGTGTTTAATCCATTAAGGTTTCTGAAGACAAAATTATTATATATACGCTCCATCATATTACAGTTATTTTAGGTGTTGATATAATACGATTAGTTTCTACCGAATATTGTTGTTGTTCCATTAAAAAGCTTTTGTGTTATGCGCTTATTCCTTAACATTACAGAATTCATCTTGGAAGTTATGTTCTTTGTGATTGTTTGATTCTTGAATATTGTTGTTCTATCTTGAAATGCAATCATATTCTTTCTAACCGAGGTGATAACTGAATCAGACTACTATTTGAGTATGTTGTGTATATATGGTTTTCAGTGCTGTTCCATAATGTATCAGTGATCAGTGTTGTTCCATTTGTGTGTACATCTTTAAGAGTGAAGGATTGACGTTTGGTTATGATTAATGAAATTGATCTGATATACTAAGATGTTACGGCTTGTTAGACTTATTTGTTGTTCTATTTTTTAACTGTTGTTCTATTTCCAAATTGTTGTTCCATTTCAGACTTGTTGTTCCATTTCAGAGTTGTTGTTCCATTTCATTCTGTTCGATTTCTTTGTCGTTCCATTTCTTATCTACGTTCCATTTCTTGTTATTGGTGTGAAGAACAATCTCAGGTTGTAGTGAGCATTGGCATCTGTTGTCCGGCTCCCAGACCCCTGATCTGTTCTCTGATTTCCTTTTCCATCAGTTTCCAAAGGGATGGGTTATTGCTACCGAACCCTTAACTGATAAATTGCTTAATGTTCTGACGTGTGATTTAATCTTTTGAAGTAGTTAAGTTGTACACAAGCATCCATTTACTCTTGTATTTTCAAACACTGTGCTACTAGCATTACTCTGGCAAATGATTTCCAAACAGCCTACTCTTGTAGGACCCAGGAAAGTTATTTCCAAACAGCCTACTAGTTCCCCTCAGGCCACAGGTTCACCATCTGTATCCTTTGCTGAGGTGCATAGTCAAACTAAAGAACAACACTTTCAAGAAATTGAAAATTCTACTCCAAAACTATTGCAGGAAGGGAATTTCAGTAATCTTTGTGACGGAGGAGGAGAGACAGGGGAAACCGAGGAACCGAGATCTCCTCTTGGGACAACTCAGCCATTGAACAAACCAGACAAAGGAAGTGCTGCAAAAATCATCGTTGAAGAAACCCAATCTCCTCAGACAATAGTCCCAGATAGAGGAAGTGTTATTAAAACTATTCCTGTTAAAGCCATTCCTTCTCAACCTAGGAATACCCTCCTAGATATCCTAGAAGGTTATTGGCATATATTCGACCCAATGGCTCAAAACCAGCCAAACACCCAAACCTCTACATTACAATACCCCATAGTGGATTCTTCAACAAATGCGCCTATGAAAGCAATCCCTCTTCAACATATCCCTACATTCCACGGGCTTACATCAGAAGACCTGGATGCATTTTTATTTGAATTTGATGTACTGTGCAGGGGATATGATTACACCACCGACCCTCAGAAACTGAAACTGTTTCCCTCTACGCTAAAAGGAGCTGCTTTATGATGATTTATGGGATTAGGTGGCGGGGTTATAAATAACTGGGAGCAAATGAAAGAATCCTTTCTAAAAAAATATCAGGACTATTGCAGGTCTAGAGAACTGAAGGATGAAATATTCCAGATGATAGCTAGACCAAACGAAACATTGGAGGAGTATGTGGAACGTTTCCAGTATACTCTATAAAGATCTCCCTATGCATCACTGCCTTTATGTGATAATGTGTTGAAAACAACATTAATAAGGGGCATGAAAAAACAGTGGATTGAAACATTAAACATCATGGGAAAAGGAGATATTTATCAAGAAAGTTTTGCTAACATTATTGATTTATGTATCAGGAGCTCGAGAGGCAGCACAAGAGTAAAACCGACAGAACATGATCGGTTTGTAAGAGATAATAAAATCTCGTTAGAAGGAGTAACGCGTGTGGAAATTGGAAACTTATTGGAAAATTTTAAAATTGATATACTAGGGACACTAACTACACAACTGGATATTTTGCAGGCCAAGCAGAAGCAAATGGAGGCAGAACAGAATTTGGCAATCTTCTGTCCCAGATGCAGGAAGAAGCATAGCCATAAGGAGTGTCCACTGGATGCAGTCCAAACATGCGCCATCTGTACAAAAGATCACCCTACGGAAAGTTGTCCCTTACTTCTTGGACTGAAAGCAATATACAAGGAAGCAGAAGAAGAGCCATAATCGGTGTATTTGCTCAAGCAGCGCCGTCAGTGACAGCCGCGACAATATGGTATGTTTCTAGACCCAACTTCTTCTTTTTAGCATCCACAGTATAATGCTCAATAGTATAACATGTGGCAAAGTCAATTCCAACCCCAATTTCCAAACTGGTCACCACAGTCATTTCCTTCCTCAAACCCGTGGCTGAATCAGGCAAGCCAATCTGGTTGGCCGAACCTTCCTTATACCCCACCATATTGGCAAAACAACCCATACCCACCATAATGGACTCCCCCTACTTCACGAAGCTCAACTTGGAAGACAAACTGGCAGAGACCAATACATTAGTCAGTAGGAACTATCCCTCTCCCCCAACCTACACTGCCAGCCTTACAACAAAATCCCCAGTCTAATTTGAGACCGCAACTCCCAGCCCAACCCAACTCCAATCCAAATAACAGACCGGTCTAATCTCTCCAAATCATAGAAACGCTAGAAGTAGGAGCCGACCTGAGGGAGTGTAATGATCTTCAGTTAAGATCTGGGCATATTATTCAAACCGAGGGAGATAAGACAGTTCAGGTTGAAGATCAGTTACCCAGAGAACATCTGTCACAAGAAGAGGATGTGAATAAACAACAAACTCATAATCAAGCAACCACATCGTCTCCCCCATTCCTAGAACGATTAGTCATACCTCAACCTATACAGTATCCTGATTTTGACATTCTGGGAGAATTACAAAATTTGTACAAAAAAATTCCATTCCTCCAAGCCATTCAAGACATCCCAATACACACAAAAACTATCAAAGAATTGTGCATAAAGAGACCAAGGAGGAATATAACAAATAATCCAAGAGTACAAGTAGTCGGCATTCTATCTGACTTATTATCAGGTAAAGAAACACTCATTAAATACAAAGACCCAGGAAACCCAATAGTAACTGTCCAAATTTATGGTCAAACCTTGTCCAATGCCTTAGTTGATCTTGGAGCTGCAACCAATATCTTAACAACCACTACTTGCCAAAAGCTAGGCATTACATCTGTAGAACCCACATCCACTTTGTTAGAATTGGCTGACTAATCTGTGGTTAGGCCAGAGGACATACTACATGATGTCATGGTCTCTGTTGACTCCTGGGAATATCCAACTGATTTTCTGATAATAAATCCCAAAACCTGACTTGATGGACATCCATTGATTTTAGGAAGACCTTGGCTCGCCATTGTTGATGCCTATATTAGCTGTCGGCAAGGAAATATGATCATAACTAGGGGAACATATATCAAGAACTTAGTTCTATATCCCCTAGCGCAGCCAAGTGTTACAATAGTCAAAACTAATAGGCACCTTGTATCATATCTTACTGATAACATTAGATCTCCATTAACTATACAAGAAGCACTTGATATCAAAGACCAAATAGAAGACGTTGCCATTAATAATTTCATTAGTCAAACTGAACTCATATCTCACACACAATGTCATATGATAAAAACAACATTTGATAATGAATTAGAAGAAGATCCTATGAAAGATACACATGATCATACAATCCCTGTCACCTCTGTTGCAAATAATAAAATTGTGGAAATTGAATTAGGAAAAACCTTAAACATTAATGCCAACCTCACATCTGAACAAGAAACGAAGCTCATCCATGTGTTAAGGAAATATAAAGAAGCATTTGCATGGGACTACCCTGATATGAAAGGAATTGACCCCCAGTTATGTACACACCACATTTACATAGAAAAAGATGCGAGACCTGTTCGATAGCCTCAGAGAAGACTAAATCCTCATCTAAAAGATGTGGTAAAAGTTGAACTTAAAAAACTTTTAGATGTTAATTTTATCTACCCTATCTCTGATAGTAAATAGGTCTCCCCGCTTGTGGTGGTACCAAAAAAGAATGGGAAATGGAGAATCTGTGTGGACTATAGAGAGCTAAATAAAGAAACACAAAAAGACCACTTCCCTCTCCTATTCATCAACCAAGTATTAGACACTTTGGCAGGAAATAAATTATTTTCTTTCCTTGATGGCTTCAGTGGGTACAATCAAATATAGATTGCCCCTAAAGACCAAGACAAAACTACCTTTACTTGTCCTTGGGGAACATTTGCCTACCGAGTTTTACCTTTTGGCTTATGCAATGCTCCTGCCACATTCCAAAGGGCTATCCTTAGCATTTTTGCAGACTTAATAAATGAAGGACTTGAAGTAGATATGGATGACTTTACACCATACGGAGATTATTTCGATCCAGCACTGGATACACTAGAAAAAGTCCTACAACGCTGCATTGCTACTAGGCTTTGTTTAATCCATGAAAAATGTTATATGATGATGACATAAGGACTTATCCTAAGACACTATATTTCAGCAACTGGCATTCGGGTAGATCCAGCCAAAATCCAAATACTTTTGCTTATTCCTACTTCCACCACTCAAACAGAGGTACGTAGTTTTCTTGGATTTTCTGGTTATTACAGGAGGTTTATAGAACATTATTCACATATTGCTACACCTTTGTATATACTAACTGGTAACATTGATTTTCTTTGGACAGAAAAATGTGAATGTGCTTTCAAGGATCTGAAGAAGCTCGTATCCACAGCCCTAGTCCTTCGAGGACCAAATTGGGATTTGCCATTCTAGATATCATCTGATGCCTCAGATACAACCATTGGAGCAGTCCTTGGGCAGGAAGAGGATAGAAAAGCATATGCAATTTATTACATTAGCAAAAATTTATCCCCTGCTGAATTAAACTACACTGTTACTAAAAAATAATTTCTAGCTGTAATACATGTTGTCAATAAATTCAAACATTACATTACTGGATATCCTTTTATCTTGTACACAGATCATTTTGCCATAAAATATTTAGCAAACAAGCCTATCACAAATGGCAGAATAACTAGATGGATGATTTTACTGCAGGAATTTGATATTACAATCAAGGATCAACCTGAAAAAGAAAATCCTGTAGCTGATTTTCTCTCAAGAATGCCAAAGCCAGTTGATGTAGCAGCAGTTGAAGATCAATTTCCGAACAAGCATCTGTTTGTTGTGGCTATTCAAACACCCTGGTATGCTAATGTTGCCAATTACCTAGTAGTAGGTAAACTACCAAAGCATCTAACCCCTAATGAGCGAAAACAAATTGTTCAGCGAAGTACTAGATTTTCTTGGATTGGGGGCTATTTGTTTCACACAGGGGTAGACATGCATATCAAGAGATGCATTCGAGAGGATGAAATCTTTGACATTTTGAAAGCCTGCCATGATGGACCATGTGGTGGACATTTCGCCGATCGCCAAACTAGACATAAAGTGCTACAAATAGGGTATTATTGGCCCACGATTTTCAAAGATGCAAAGAAATCTATCCAAGCCTGTGACAGTTGCCAGAGAGTAGGATGCCCTAGTCACTCTGATGAGATGCCTCTGAAACCACAGCTAGTTGTCGAACCATTCGAGCGATGGGTTCTTGATTTCATTGGACCAATCAACCCATCATCAAACCAGAAAATATATATTTTGGTGGCAACAGAATATGCCACCAAGTGGGTTGACGCAGAGGCATTGCCAAGAGCTACAGAGGACTCTGTCATACAGTTCCTGTTTCATCTATTTGTACGTTATGGCCTTCCAAGAGAGATAATTACAAATGGTGGACCACAGTTTGCTGGAAACAGAATAGCTACAACACTCAACAACTATCATGTCTAGCATAAAATCACTACTCCACACCACCCACAGGAAAATGGGCAGGTAGAAAGCAGCAATAAAATAAGAGAAACAATTCTAACAAAAACTATTGCATCACATAGACGTGATTGGGCTGCCAGACTACCTGAAGCACTGTGGGCTTACAGAACAACATGGAGGAGTACCACTGGTTACTCACCTTATCAACTAGTGTTTGGAAAACAACCCATTTTCCCCATAGAATTTGAAATTCAAACATTACAAACAACACAGGAAGTTGGCTTAGACCTAACTGAGGCACAGATTAATTGACTACAGCAGATGAATGAGTTGGACGAAATTAGGCTCTTTGCACTTCAAAACACTGCTTTGATCTAGCAGCAGAGAGCTAAATGGCATGATGCTCTCATTAAAAATAAAGTCTTCCACGAAGGAGACTGGGCTCTTTTGTATGACTCCAGGTTTCAGGACTTCCCCGGGAAACTCCAGACTCGTTGGTTGGGACCATATGAAATTTAGAAAATACATGACAATGGTACCCTTACTCTAATCACTATTGATGGTTCTAGATATTTCTTCAAGGCAAATGGACACCGAGTTCGTCTCTATCGCAAACCACTCACTTGGGAGTCCTTCTGCCAGCAGCTACGCCAAGATTCAGATATGGAGATTTTGGGGGACGAAAAAAAGTCTTCCTCATCTGTAATTCATTAAGGAATTTACTTCTCTTTACAGTTTGTACATAATTTCTTTTCTTGAATTATTTTTGTACATATCTTTGAAACAACGTTTTGCTATTACAATTTCTGTTGTTCCTTTTCCAAAAGAACAACATTTTTTTCTGATTTTTGTTGTTCCTTTTCCAAAATAACAACATTTTTTATTTTTGTTGTTCCTTTTCCAAAGGAACGGCATTTGTGTTCTTTTGTTGTTCCTTTTTCTAAAGGAACAACATTTTTTATTTCTGTCGTTCCTTTTCCAAAGGAACGACATCTGTGTATTTTTTATGTTCCTTTTTCAAAGAAACAACATTTTTTATTTTCGATGTTCATTTTCCAAAGGAACGACATTTGTGTGTTTTTGTTGTTCCTTTTTCCAAAGGAACAACATTTTCGATTTCTGTTGTTCTTTTTTCCAAAGGAACGACATTTCTGTGTGTTCCTTTTCCAAAGGAACAACATTTTCGATTTCTGTTGTTCCTTTTCCAAAGGAACAACATTTTCGATTTTTGTTGTTCCTTTTCCAAAGGAACGACATTTGTATGTTTTTGTTGTTCATTTTCCAAAGGAACAACTTTTTTTATCTCGGTTGTTCCTTTTCCAAAGGAACAACATTTGCTTGTTTTGTTGCTCCTTTTCCAAAGGAACATCGTTTTTCATTTCTGCTGTTCATTTTTCAAAGGAACGACATTTGCTGGTTTTGGGAACAAAACTTTTATGTGTTTTGCTGTCCCTTTTCCAAAGGAACAATATTGTTGACTTATGCTGTTCCTTTTCCAAAGGAACGACATTTGCTGGTTTTGGGAACAAAATTTTTATGTGTTTTGCTGTCCCTTTTCCAAAGGAACAATATTTTTGACGTATGATGTTCCTTTTCCAAAGGAACGACATTGGTGTGCTTTGCTGTTCCTTTTTGAAAGGAACAACGTTTGTGATTCTTGCTGTTCCTTTTCCAAAGGAACGGTACCTGTGTGTGTTGCTGTTCCTTTTCCAAAGGAACAACATTTGTAGACTTTTGTTGTTCCTTTTCTCAAAAGGAACACCACTTGTATGATTTTGTTCTCCCTGTGAAACAACTTGTTCCTTTTGTTGTTCTAAATTGAGGATGCTTATTGTTCCTGCTCTTTCAAGCCTTTTAGAATATAGCTATGCACTTATGTAATGGAAACAAAATCACAACATACTAAAATCAGTCAATCATAAATCGTTATCTTTATAAGAAATTGCCCTAAATTGGTAAGAGAACAGAAGGAAGGACATGCTTATTCATCATCCTTTGTTGTCATTGTTCTACTAATTCCGCTTTGATTGGTTATCTGTATCATGTTGGTCCCTTTTAATCCTCTTTTATTATTATTCAAGAATAAGAGCAAAGGGTTTATATCTTCCTATTGGTATGTTAAGACTTCTTCCACCATTCCTACTCTTAAGGAGTGTTGAACCACCCTTTGTGTATAAATAGGGAAGACACTTCATGAAAAAGAAAGAGAAAAAAGAGCAAACATGACTTATAAATTGTCAAATGCAGGATAGGGAGTCTCATTAAGAGCTGGCCTACCATGATCATGAGGATGAAAGCGAAGTGGCATTCCCACTATGGCCACCACACCAGGGATATGGTCCAAAAGGTATATCAAATAAACAACCCTTGGAATAGGAGGTCTCATCATGAGCCGGCCTGCCCACTATTCACTCCTTCCTCGTAAATGGCATTATGGCTAACTGGTCACCAAGCTAGCATAATGGCCTACATTTTGACATTACACAATGTTTCCTAAGCATACACAAAGGATCATGGTTCCATGGGTGAAATAAACAACTCTGCCAAGGTTATGGACACCTGTCGATAGCAGAGCACTGTTAATGGTATTGAAGTCACATTATTTACACCAATAGGTAAGTTATTAGCACCCTTGTGTTTCTTATGCCGTGGTAATCAATTATATGTTATTTCCCCAACCATATAATGCATGAATATATATTATCACCAATCATGATAGAATAATTGACAATGACCGCATGAGACTCTCTATTTACGGCAAATGTCTTATCCCCAACATTGCATCATATCACCGCAGTCCCTTACGTATTAAGCGACGCAACTCTACACCTCGATTTCAGTAATATGCTGCTTTTGTAAACATGGCATATTGCCATACGTTGTTCCTTAAATACTTTGTTGCAGAGCGAATGCTGCTCCTTTATTTGACGGCTGGGACAACCTATCACATTGCGGGGGGGTGGGGGGAGGTTAACCTCATCATTCCCTGGATTACGTGTTAGCTTACTATTCGGGAAGTTGTGTACTGGGGTATAACATGGCTCAACGGTATACTATTTATTTTTATTTTTTGTTTTTTCTGCATGACTTTCTATTCGAAGCAATTTCCACTGTATACTTTGCAGCATTAGAGTTTGAACGAGCCTTGCATCCGTCAGCTTCTCTGTGTTTCAACAGCACAAACAGTTACCGTTCCTTTGAGAGTTTACAACGAAACCATGGGAGGAAGATCAATTCGGAGAAAACCGCAAGTGTTAACAGTCTCTGCTGCTGTCCGGGAAATTCTAGCAAGAGCAGGGTGCCTGACCTATCTTAATCGCTTGCAGGAGTCTAACGAGATAGTGGCAATTGAATTCTCGCAGAACTTGCAAGAGGACCACTCCACAGTGAGGGGGAGACACATAGCAGTCACCGACGACATAATCACAAAAGTCTTAGGACTGTCAACCATTGGACTAGTATGGACATTAAAAAATGAGAGATTGCAGAAGATTATAAAAATCTTCCAGGATGAGGGACAGAGCCTGACAATTTGAGGAAAGGGGGTTCTGCTAGCAGCACTAGGAGAGTCGTGGGCAGAATTACCGAAGACCATCCAAAGCTACATCACCTGTGAGGGAAGAAAAGATGTGGTAAGACCACGACATCTTAAACTCTTAGCTGTACTAAAACAAAAATGCTCTGTAAATTTACTTGCATTGTTGAATTCATTACTTCATGATGTTGCACGGAGCATTAAAAATGCACAGCATGTAGAGTCAGTTGTTAGTCATCATGGGTTGATTCGGTTGATAGTCAACCATAGCCTCACCCAGCAGTAGAGCTGCTGGGAAGAGCTAATTGTCATTATAAATGGGGGACTGGCCACACCATCCCCAAAATGGAAACATGTCACCAGTACACCCGAACGTCTAGAAAAACGGAAACATGTCACCAGCACACCCGAGTGTCCAGAACAATGCAAGAAATCGGCAAAGTGTAAACAAGCCACCAGCACACCCGAGCAACCAGAAAAGCGCAAGAAATCAGTCTGGCTAGCACGACTACGAGGGGGGTTGGAGAAGCCCCAAGAAAGCACCAGCTAGCAGGTAGAAATAGAAGATGAGAAACCCCCACGGCTAGGAAAGGAAGACAATGAGACAGAAATGTACGAAGAAGAGGCAGAGCAATCTGCAGAAGAAAAAGAAGAGGAGGCAGAGCAATCTGAGGAAGAAGGAGACAAATAAGAAGAAGCCGAGCAATCTGAGCAGGAGGAGGAAATGGAACAGCAGGAAGGCAACCCATTATAGGACCCATTAGGAGAAGATGAATTGGCCAAAGTTTTGGCCAATATGGGCGAATATGGCCAACCTTCCAGTCCATCAGACCTCTATGCCGGAGAGAAACCTCAGGAGAAAAATGCACCCAAGGAATCACATGCAAAGGAGGCAGAAGAAGAAAATCTGCTTGTTCATGATGAAAAGATCATAGGAGATGCTGAACAGGAACAATCTGTTCCTAACCAAAAGGCACCAGAAGAAAGTCCAAAGGAAATAAGGGCAGAAAAAGAAGTCACCCAAGAAATAACAAAACCAATTAGGGTTCTTTCCCCGGAACAGCCAGAGCAGAACAGTGAAGAAACACCCCAGAAAAAAAATCAGGAAACTAGCCACAGTCCAAACCGCAGTGAACAACTTATTGTTCCTTCTGAGGAAATAGTAGAAATAAGGGAATTGTGAAAGGAACAATAGAGATTATTAAACATAATCCACAAGCAGATTAGGATTCTAAAGGCAAGGCAAAGGGTAAAAGGGACCTCAGGAAGGAAAAATGTGGCCACTCTAGCAAAACCCCTCAAGGGCAAGGGGCGGAGGACCAAAATCCATCCTGCTATTCAAAACCCCGTCGAAAGACAAGCTGTTGTTCCAAATGATGCTGAGAAACAGATTGTTGTTCCAATTGAAAAGGAACAACAATGGACTGATGTTCGTGTTAAAATAGAAATGGATGAAATGTTGACCCGTGATAAGGAAATTCAGACGGAGGCAACACTTTCGGGAGTAATAAGGGTTATGAACTCAAAGCAGCGTAATAGGAAAGTTCAGGTAAAGCTCCTGGCCTCCACTGTTGCATGGAAAAGGGATCCAAAAACAGTAACCCTACAAAAGGGTTTGAAGCAAGCTCAGCAAGAAGCAGAAAATCTTAGAGAGAAAACGGTCCCCCGAGAAAAATATGAAGAGCTACAACAACAGCTAAGGAACGTCAATCTATCTGAAAGCCAGGCCTTTGAAAGGTGGGAAAGGAACAAGAGAAAGTCGCGAAGGTAACTCATAGGTTAGATGTAGTTATCAAACAGATGGATACTTTGTGTTCTTTATACAATGACGTCCTAGCATGTCAAGCCCCTGCTAAGAACTATGCCTTGTTTTTAATGGAAAGATATTTGCGATTGAAAATAAAGGCTGTTAAAGCAGGTGCTCTCATACAAATTAACACCATAAATGATTTCATAAACTGCTGTAAGCACTACGGGGTAAAAGTTCAGAGACTACTGTGTGAATTTTATTTATATAACCTTGTACTAGAACAGGAGACTGAGATGAACCTTGGCCCTTTTGTTGGGGACATTCAATTACAGACATTTATTTCATTTGCAGTTAATCAAATTAAATGGCTCAAAGCCTATAATGCTTTCCAAAGACAAGAAAACGGATTAGATTAATGGATAAGAGCTAAGCCTAGGGATCCAGTACAGTTATGGAGGAAACATAGAAACCTCATGAAGACTCCAGGAGTGATTGAAGCATTAGGACCCATGCATGAGGCAATCATTCGGTAGGGATTAGAATACTTTTCCTCTATCAAAGACCCTACCATTGATGCAACTAAATTTCGATATCGAATATCTAATCCAAATATCCATCTCAGAGAACCATTTAAGTATGAGAATTTTAAACTAGCTGCCAACCATTTTCCCTCTATAGTGAAATTGTTTTGAAGGGAGGACCATCCTAGTAAGGATATAGGTTCCAGAGTCCAATCATTTGGCATCCTGTACCCGGATACCAAGCCATATATGAGATGCCCGAGGGTCAGACAGGCCATTTCTTTGATTACCTAGTTTCGCATCATGGCTGTAGGCCCTCACATGAGATTCCATCTCCAGCCTACTCACTCA
>APFE031033624.1:314322-342392 GCA_000404065.3 Pinus taeda
AAATTTGACTACATTCAGGTCAAACACGTAAGGAGTGAAGGAAACAAGGGAGAGGACTTCTTGGCAAATTGGGGATGCAACTACCAACAGGATCAGATGGAGAAATAATGGCTAGTCCGACTAAGGGACACAACCTTTGAAGCCTCGGAGACAATCCTGGAACAAGATTGTAGGCAATTTGAGGCGAGACAGAACTAAACAACCCAAGCTCCTGATCGGGATGAGGGCGGTGTGAGAGGCGCTAGGCCTGAGTTGACATGGTTAGTACAATAAAATTCATTGCAGCCGCACCCCACATGCTCAAGGCAAGGAGTGTTGTATCCTCTGCTTTGAATGCATGGGAGATGGGCTGGTAAGGTGGGAGAGGGGGACTTAAGGGAAGGTGGCGGAGTGGGAAGAGTGATTCGACGTGGGGTGGAGGTGAATGGTATAGCGGCGAAGGCAGGAACTACAGAGTGGAAGGGAGGCGAAGCAAACAAGACTGCAGGCAAGCGTTGGCTCTCAGGTATGTAGACTGGTCCTGGCCTCGTTCAATTCATAAGTTCTCGTTGGGTTCTGGGGGAAATTCCATGAGGTGGTGGGAGAGTTGCTTGGGAGGATGGAGAGGTGTGAGGCCACCCCAACGAGGCTTAACCCAGCCAGGGAGGAACCAGCGAAGGCAGGGGGGAGCTATGGCTTGGCTCTCCACTATTTTAATTTTGCTTTCAAGCAAAAGCTGGGGCCATGACATGATGGACACTGAGTGGAGTTTAGAAACCCAACCTGACTTGAATGACCAGCCCAAGGGCATAGGAATTAATGGGAAAGCCTCGCTTGGGCAACTGTGTATAGCTGAGCGTGGCAAGGGAGAGCTGCAGGCAGGGGGTTGGGACGCAAGCACGGTGGGAAATGGGCTGAGAAAACCCGAGAAAATGACAATGCAGAACCATATATGAGTAATCAGGGACCCTAGGTGGCCTGAGAGGTAGAGAGGTGAGCACAAAGTGGACATGACATCGCCGGTAGAGGCAAGGGTTTGCAGGTATGATAGCACTAGAAATACCTGGCTCTAGATGGGTCTGAGAGCTAGGTCATGGCCGCATGGGGGTGACCAATCTCCGAACATTGGTAAGGGCGAGAGGCATGGAAATAAACTAGGGGAATCCTACTCCCATTCCACATCCACTGCACATATGTGGGCACAGGGATACATTTTCCTGTCGCAGGCCAGGAATGGCAGTGAAGTATGGTTATTGCAGTTGTGTTATGTTGAGATGAGTGATTTAGTGCAACTAACAATGTTGGAATGTATACAAGTTACAGTTCGACAGGGTATGGCTCCAGCGAGATGTGGTCGAGGCTGTGGCAACAAGGGCCCGAAGCCCCGGGCAACCAAGCGACCAAGCAGAGCAGAAGGTCGCAGGGGTCGTAAGCCCGCCAAGCATTTCATAGCTGAGGCAGCCGCGACATACAAGGAGGAAATAGACAAGGGCATCTAAAAGTTGATAGACGATTAGGAAGACCAAGTAAAGAATGAACTGGAACTGGACAATGAAATAGAAGTCTGGAGAGCAATGGTGCCTAGCCCAGGGACCACAAGAGGGTGAATTACATAATTCAAGCACACCCTGTACCTGTATTTCCTGATGAAAAGTTTGCTAGGCAAATCACTAGAACAAATTTCTATGGGGATGACCGTTACAATGCTAGGCCTTCCCAATTACAAAAGAGACATAGAGAAGATCTTGTTCTAGCCGCACAAGCATGACATTAGGATGGACCGGATTGACCATCGCATCCCTTGCATTGTGGAGCTCTTCCAAATGCCAGAAGCAACTATGATGATCCTACCCCAATACCCTTAGACTCTAAGGAGCAGAATGTCAAGAAACATTAGTCTTCCTATACTTAGTTTTTGTTTATGTGATAGCATTTAAATTTCTAGTTGTTTATGTCAGTGGTCATAGATATACAGTTTGTGGGCATGAGTCTGAAACATACCTAGCCTTGCTAGAAAGGCTGAAGAAGTTATGTTTTTGGATGGCGTATAATGCTGACCAATGACCAATAAAGTCGGTTTCCCCTCGAGGCGAGTTGAGGCCACCAAATAAAACTATATAGTGTAAATTTGCTTTATATATATAATAAAAAATAGATTATCCTTCTAAACATCCAAAGAAAAGTACTCATCTACAAATAAAAATCCAATTTACACATTCTAACTCATAATAAAATACATAAGTAAAAAAAAATAAAAAATCAGTCATAATATGGTTAACGAAAAGGATCTTAAAGATGACGAGCAAATTGAAGTAAAGTGTGATTCCACTCGTGTTACATTGCATACTAATAGATGACTCCGACTCCCATAACTATATTGAAACTAAATAAAATATGATACTTCAAGTAACAAATAAACTTAAAAAAATCATAGTTTAACGAACCAAAAGACTACAATAAAATAATCAAAATATATAAGAAAACATATATTATAATCTTTATAAATAAATTGTTATTGATGATTAAAAAAAAAACTCAAATATGAATCGGTTATGTAAATATCAATTTAAAAATATTGGATTGATATATTGGTATGAAAGTATGAATTAGAAAATGCTATTAATAGTTTTTTTTTCAAATTAAATGCTTATAAACGTAGCTGTGTAAATATGAATTTAAAAATATTGTATTGATATATTGGTATGAAAGTATGAATAAAAAAAAAGCTATTAATAGTTTTTTTTCAAATTAAATGCTTATAAACGTAGCTATTTTTTTTGAGTAAAAGGAAAATTATGTTTGTAATAGTTTTAATAATATTTAAAATCAAAATTTAAAAATTGATAAAAATATATTGTAAATGTAATAAATTGGTAAAATTAATTTTTTAATTTACAAATGAGAATTTTTTTCTATAAAATTAGTATATTTTTAGTAAGATTATAAATTTTAATTGTTTGAAATGTATTTTTGAATGTATAAATAATTTAGCAGCACTTTGAAATCTGTTGGACACCTAATCCTAAAGGGTTAGCGTGGAAGCCGAATGGACAAAGCAGTCCAAGAGACCTTGGGATGTGAATCCCAACGGTCACCATATTGTACTATAAATGTACATCTTTTGTGAATAAAATTGTATTGCATGCTTTATCTTTCGATATGTTTCTCGTTAACCATGTCTGTTTAACATGGTATCAGAGCGGGCGATCTCCTGCCCTGATCAAATTTGAGCCATTTTGTTTTATGGCCTCTATGTGCATATCACTTATGACATTTCTGTTCACTGTCCATAATACTACATCAATTCACCGACAGTTAGAAATTTGATGCTTTTACTGTGCTGATTCCTTGGATTATGTCCCTATTGTGCCTAATCGAAATTCATGCACATTTGATCTATTTACCTTTGACCATTTCTCTGTCAAGTCTGAATACCCACTTCTTGACCGTTTCTATTGCGCCTAATCGAAATTCATGCACTCTGATGCACTACCCTGACATTGTTGTTATTCCCTGATCAACTGTTCTGACCACCCCCTCTGTCCTTCCAGCGCTGCTCTCCCTCTGTCCTTCCAGTGCTGCACTGTCTCTGCCATAACTGAAAAACGCTGCCTGACAATTCATGATTATTCTCACCTGCGTTACTGGCTGTCCTGACAGGGTACTGAACAGTCAGACCATGTACAGTCGAATGCCTTTATTGCAAATGTTATGCGTTTGAATTTGTAACGCCCTCTTGTGAAAACAAAGAGTAAAATCAGTGTTTTCGAGGAGGATATGGAAATCGTAACGTTATTTCAGGCTTGGTAATTCTGCGCACAGGTCCCAGGTTATGAACGTTCACAACACGCAAAATCCGCAGCCCGAGCTCCAGACAGCGACCTCTGAAGGCAGCGTTTCCCATGCGGGGGCCAGCGAACGAATACATCGTGATGGGAATCCTGGAAGGAGAATAATAATGAGTACGGTTGAGTTCCAGAAGGTGGACTGGGCTTGTCACCAACTCGAGAGGTCGAAAGATCAACTTAAAAGTTCGTCTGGAAATTGAATTGGGGAGGACCATGCTTCTAGAAAATGGTAGCAGCATAATATCGATTCCTCACTTCGACTCAAAAATACAAAGTGCGAATTTCAAAATCAGCACACCAGTTTTGGTTGAAGAAACCTTTATATTAGCTTTTATCTGCTTGCTCGATTCTGGTGCTAGAGTATAATTTTGTGGGCGTTCTACCAGTTTAAGATCGCCCATGGTAGCCAATTCCAAGCAAAGATTCTGCAGTGTATCCTTTGTGCGGTTTATTACTGTCACATCAAGGACGATATCATATTGATGAACTGTAACATATGCTTTTGCATATACCGGATCACTGAAGCCCGCGGAAATCAATCAAGTCATCAGGTTGTGCGTGCAAGACTTGAGCTTTGGCTTTGCTCTCTTCTATTTCTCGGATCTGCTTGTCAGCAAGCATATTCATAAAATTGGATCAATGTTGCAATGTCTGATACTAGTGTTGGATGAAGGAAAACTCTAGGACGAGCTGTACGCAAATTCCCAAAATCAGCTGCAGCAAATTCTTCCTGTCCTTGTTGTGACATAGACATTGGAGATTTCTAAATTGTACCAAATACCAAGGTGGAGAGAAGAAAAGCAGAAGCAGTGGCAAAGGGACAAGTGCAGACGGTGCGAGGCTACTGTTTGCCTCTACAATGTATTGTCGTCCATAGCTCTCGCTGACTCCATAGCTCATGCTCATATCTAGAATCTTCGTGGACTTGTGCAAATGGTAATATGGATGAACATGTCAGGAAAAAGCAATAACGATGCAACGTGTGTGAAGAGAAGAAAATCCTGAGGTTTATCATGGAAACGATGAAGCTGGAAACGAATGCTAGTTTTTGCTGAAGAGCTCCATGGACATTTCATAAATTTGTGTCAGACGCTCCTCAACAACGGGTCCATACAAGACACGCTATTACTGAACGACCCCGTGAAGAGGAAGACGAGCTATTGCTGTATCGGCCCTTCTTGTTCGCCTAGTTTTATTCTTTACTTCTACGTCAATGAACATGCCTCGAAATTCATCAGAGCAGACATCTCAATAATCGTAACATTCTATCTAAAAATCGCAGTATTTAGTTCTGAGGTGAACATCTACGAGGGTTTGAACCAAGTCGAGTCAGGTCATCCTTCGGAAATACTTTCTCAGGCTCTAAATTGCATGATCAAAGAGAGGGAAACAAGGAATCGAACATCCCCCTTTGTTGTTAAAGACAGGTGAATACAACAAATTTTGGACACTAGTGGTCGATGTTTTTAATTCTTGCAGTTAATTGAAGAAGGGAATAAACTTCAACAACACAACTTAAAAAGCTTCACTAGTTTGGAAAATGGATAAAATTGGGGAAGTATTAAAGTTGCTAAATACTTTAATGCACTCTACAATTCATGACAGAGTTCAAATTAGCAAAAATATTATATTTGATCTTAGAACTTGTCTGCAAAATGCACAGGAGAATATTGAGTTTTTGCAGCTTGAGACAAAGCTGCAGCAAGAAGAACTACAACATTGGAGTCATCTTTCTGAACATGTTTCTGTTCAGAATATTGAAACAGACTCCCATAAACAGCAAGTTAATAATGCAGCAATTGTACATGCAGATGCAGAAACTCAGTCTGCACTTCCCAAGCCCATCATCAGACCTTGGGAACAGCTTGTCCACAACAAGCACAGAACCGGTCTTGGATATGACCAAGGACTTGTCTTTCATATTTCCAGACTATGCCAAACCCATTCAGTTTCAGAGTGCTGGTTTCATTAATGACAGTTCCACCTGCTCCTCATGACAGTTCAGCGTCAGCTGTTCCAGACTCTACCCCTCTTCCACAGCAGCAACAACAACAGCAGATCATGAAATGCCAACACTGTGATCGAGTTGGCCATCTGAAAGATCACTGTTTTGATCTTCATCCATGTAAGCACTGTCATAAAACCAGTCATTCTTCACACAGATGCTTCAAGAAACAAACGTCCTGCAAGAACAAAGATTCATCTAGGATGGATCGCTTCTTGGCAATGGGCATCAACAGCCAAGAAGATATTTCAAACACATGTCAGAACTTGTTCCAGAATATTGAACAGTATTGCAGTTGAGTTTTCTCCATCTTCTCACTTTGTATTTATAAACATTTCGAAAAACTTCTAAACGTTCAAATTATGTGATTTGCATAAATAAAATTTTTCATTCAAAAACTTACCAAATATAAAATAAAATTGACCAAACTCATACAATCAACCAATAACCATAACAAATATACAACCTTAATAATAATAATAACTCAAACTACAGGTATGTTAATTGCAATATTTAAAATATTACTAAAAACAAAATTAAGCTTAACTTTGTGTTAACTTTGTTCCTACCCATTAGATTAGATATTCAAACTATTTTGCTATCTACAATTTACATCTGCCCAAAGGATTCATGTAAGCTCCAGTGATCTTCCTGTCTAGATGGAAACCTAAAACAAATAGGGACTGAGGTTTCGATCACAAAAAAATAATAGAGCCGGTGTTCGTTGTTTGAGCTATGTGTTTATTCTCTCCAATAATCTGGTTGATTATGAAAAATGGACACCTGTGGTACAGATTTGATACAGATCTGATGGCTATGCAGAGGACGAGGAGCACGACCCAGGAGAAGAATCGCGTAACAAAGTGGCCCCAACAGAGGTAACAATCTCAATGAGCAGGGATTTTCTCTACTTACAAGCAATGCCACTGAAAAAAAACATGGAACAATGGATTGCAGTAAGAGAGTCCTGATTGAAGAGGTGAAACAGTGCCACTAACAAAATAAAATATCAGAAATCTTTCTTTTTTTTTTTTTCCGAAAGAAAAACACAGACTTGCTTTCATTATGAAAATGCGAAAGTTTACAATGAGCACAGAGCTTTTTTTAGACTAATGAGCAAAACAGAAATATAATTTGTGCCCCCGGAATCATTCTTCTATTTTCTATTACAGTGAGCCTTCCCTACTTACAATAACCGGCAAAAAAAAACATGTCCAACAGAAACACATACAAAACTCGTATGTGCCAGATAAACGCCTACAAAACGTGTCAAAATATGGAACAAAATTTTGCTGAACAACGCTTTCAAATTCTGAGAAACCCCTCTCTCAAACAACTCGCTGCAACCCTCTTTTGATAGTTGAACTGCCAATTGGTTTTGCTCCCTCTAAATGTGAGAGACTGATAACCTATCAGTCTAAGGTTTTAGAAAGGCTACGGTCTTGAGGGGCAGTACAACGCACCAAAAAAAATTCCGATACAAGTCCTACAACTCTGTGCTTAGAAACCTCCGATAGAGGTCCTACAACTCTCTGATCTGAGCCACCTAGGCTGACTGTTGACTGTCATTGGCTACAGCCAGATATCAATAGCCACATCATTTTTTAAGCCAAGACTCTTGGGTTGAAGGACACACCCTGTCATATTCACAACACAGTATAGCGATGAGCCAAAGAAGGGGAATTGATTAAAAAATAAGTCAATATTCTTCCAGTATGGTTGCCCACAGACTTGCAATGTATTGCAAGGTGGTCACAATTTTTAACGGAGCTACCACTGAAAAAGTAGACCTGTCATTTAAAAATTGTTATTTTAATATGAAAGATTTCTTCAAAAAAAAACTTACTGCCAAGAATGAGATTACAAAATTGTTATTAATGAAAGTATTCATAGTAGAAAAGTGAGATTTTGATCCAATGATCATTATACATGACAATAAAATCTATATGTAAAAACACCCATAGACATAAAAGGGAAATAATGTCTCGAATATAACATAAAACCTGGACAAAAATGAGAGATCGATGCAAAGAGCAACAAAGCTTATGCATAGTTACAAGTCGTACAAGAGCTTTCTAAATTTCTCTTCCCAGGGTTCTCTGCCCATATTTTGAAGGCTGCAATTTCTATTTCCTCTATGTAATGTTTGGGCTGTGTCTCTAGCTTTGCACCTTTTTGTTTCTATGTGTACCATTGTTATACTTTCCTTGTAGGCTTTTGCACCTCTACCTGTAATTGTCCATATATCTCACCTGACAACCATTAATTATATGCAGTTGCGAGGGTTCAAGTTCTTCATGCACTTACTTGGATTTACTACTTACAGTTTACACCTTCCTTGTAACCTTCTGCGCCTCCAGAGTCCACCCGTGTACCTTCCCTGTAGGTTCTTGTACCTCCACTCATGACTGCCATATGTTGCCCTCACTACCCATAATAATTCTATTTCAATATATGCATCACAAATACTAATTCTATTTCAATATATGCCATTGCAAGGCTTCAAGTTCTCCACCCACTTTCCCGAACAGTACGCTTCCCACATCATGTTTCCTTGATCCTTTTTGTCCGGATGGAAATCGAATACCATGTAAAAAGATTGGATCATCTCAGACCTTTCGTTTGATTTCCAAGTCACAAGGAAACACACTCTTGAAGATCCGGCCTGGGAAATGACGCAGTCAGTGGTAAGCAGCTACCACCCACTGGGCATTGTATAAGCCCCCCGACCGGCGTGATCAGCTATCCTTTTTATATGCTTGAAAATCAAATACCATGTAGAAATATGGGATCCTCTCAGATCTTTCATCTGATTTCCAAGTCACAAGGCAACACACTCTCTTCAACAACCTGCCGGGGAAATAACGCTGTCGGTGGTAAACAGCGACCACTCATTGGCGATTGTAAAAGTCCCCCAACCGTTGTGAACAGCTATCAACGCAGAGCAATACGTAGCAGTAAAATTCTCTCTCGTCTTACAGTTTTGGACAGCGACATTCTTCCCCACTCCTCTCATTCCAGTCAGTTAAAACGGCTATAACTCCAAGGCCAAGCCGTCTTGCGATGCCCATGAAAATACAGTAGTGACATGAATGCCATCTTGTATGCACACAATCTGAACACAAGGAAATGGAAATCATTGCATTGAGTGAATGAAAACGAGCACCGCCTAACATCGAGGAGGAGGAGGGGAGTAAAATACCAGAGAATCGCTATTTGGCGGTCCGGGCTGATCATCGATCTTTTAATCCTCCTATGTATCTGGATTTAGAGAGAGAGCGTGGAAGGAAATTGATATTTAACAAAACTTCGACCATGTTTCCTTTCCTTTCTGCTCATCACCTCTCTGACTCTGCTATCCACTATAATGTAATGCCTGTACACGAAACTGTATCCTCTCTGGCTCTGCTACTATCCACTATAATTAATGCCCGTACACGGAACTGTAGCCCTTGACGAATGAACACGAATAGCTTTTCTCTAGATAGAGTAACTTTAGCTTTAGCTTTTGAAGGGTTGTTAGACTGAACTTTCACGAGCTTTGATTCTCTGGAAAAGTGTGTGGGGTTTTAAACTTCACATCTGAATTCATGGGTTTATAATTAAGATATAAGAGTAGTTAGCCTTCCCATCTGACATTGGGGTTCCATGATTAAGATCTGAGTGGAATGTGAGTGTACGTTTGGGTTATTGGATTGGATTTGGCAATATAAACACGGCTAAATTTACTTAGCTTGAATTTAAATTAACAATTAAGTATATTTTAGTTTTTATATAATTTAAATTAACAATTTAATTAAATAACCAAGCTTAAATTTAAATTAATAATTAATTATATTTTAATTTTTTATATAATTTAGTAACATGCCTGTCATGAAGCATTTTGTTAGTATTTGACACCTAAAAAAATAGATTTGAAATTGGAGAAAACTTATTTTTATGGACAACAATTTTTTGAAAAAATTATTAATACTTATTTCGTTTCACTTTATTTTCTACTTACCACTGACCATCACTCGATGAAGTTCCACTTGCTCAAGTGGATCTGAGGTATATATTCACTTGTTTCAAATTCTACATAATAAGCCTGTAGTGTCCTTGAATGTTTAGGGGATGCTCCTTTAATGGAATTATAGAACAGTGCTAATCATTGAACGACGTGCCACTCAGGGACAATAGGTTGTAGCGTGTGAGTACAAAATATTATATATACATTATATATTGCCTGTACACAACAATAAATAAGAATCAAATAATCTGAAATGAAGCTGGGAGGGTGTAGTAGTTGAGTTGAGCACATATAGAACGAGAGGGAGGATGATTGGAATATGGAATCCACCTGTTGGCTTCTAATCTGCAATGAACATGGGGTTTGATGGACCGACTCAGAGAGTCAATAGTTAAGACTAATTCGCCTCGCTCAGCCATCAATTTATTTTTTTGGCGTCTACAAAAGTACTTAATTTCCCCCTTCAATTTCATTAATTTATTTGGATTATGTATTTCTCAAAAAATATGTTTTTATTATTAAAACTTTTAAATGAATTTAAAATTCTAGAGATTTACTAAATTAATGTTTTCATTTATTATTATATATATATATAATATTATATTTTTTGAACTTTAGCTATTTTTTTTACTTTGAATTATCTTTAAATGTTTTATAGATTATAAACATTGACCTATAGCGATGTCGTAGCTCTCAAGTTCCATTACTCGAGTGGCAATCATATTGTTTTTGTTTCGTTAATAAAATTTAAATTTTTATAAACTTTTTACTTTGTCAACTTTTTTAACATAAATAAATCTCAAAAACAGATTTCCATTGTTTTGAGTTAATTTAAGTGTTTTGTAAATTATAATCCGTGAAATATATGGAGATATTATTTCCAGCCACTTGCAATTTCTATTTCCCTAATCCCAAATATGTTGTATGTCCATAGACACTTACAAGTGGTGTGATTTAATGGGTTTTTGTTGTTACCTGCGTATTAATCTTTTTAAGAGATCCATAATCTCTAGTTATTTTGCCAAATATGTTGTATGTTCATACACACCTGCAAATGGTGTGATTTAATTTAATGGGTTTTTGTTGTTACCTGCGTATTAACTTTTTTAAGAGATCCATAATTTCTAGTTATTTTTACCAAATATGTTGTATGTCCATATGCAAATAGTGTGATTTAATGGGTTTTTGTTGTTACTTGCATATTAATCTTTTTAAGAGACCCATAATTTCTAGTTATTTTTGCAGGAAGCATTGCATTTATTAGCTTTTGTTTTGTAAGTGGTGTGATTTAATGGGTTTTTATTGTTATGTGCTGATTAATCCTTTTAAGAGACCCACAATCTCGAGTTATTTCAAGTAGTTTTGAATTCATTAGTTTTTGTTTTTTGCTTTTTAAGTGATGTCATTTAATGGGTTTTTGTTGTTACCTGCCTATTAACCCTTTTAAGACACCCACAATCTCCAGTGATTTTTTTGCGGGTAGAGTTGTATTCATCAGTTTGTCTACATTTTTATGTTGTTTACATTTCGAGTCGAGTGTTTTTAGATTCGAAACGAAGACAACATAAAAATGCAGACTATGGAATATCTGAGCCCAGAATCTCAAAAATAATTGGAATCTACGTTTCTAGAATGGAAAAGCAGACAACATAAATAATTCAAATCTACCTGAGAATCTCAAAAGTAATTGAAGTCTAGGTTTCTAGACTGGAAACACAGACAACATAAAAATGAAGACTGTGGAATATCCAAGCCCAGAATCTCAAAAATAAGTTTTATTAATTTTTTTTGTAAGATTTGTAGGACTACATCTTCATTATGTTCAACTTCTCACCTCCATAGGGGGATAACACAAGATTTGAACCCAAGACCTCTAGTTCCCTGAGACTGCGGGTTCCATGAGACTTCATTTCCACGGCCATTGCTAATTTAGTTAGCTACTCCAACATTTTTAAGTTTTTATTATTAAAATTGTATTTTTTAATATGAAATGAATTTGATGTTTTGAAAGTTTTTTGGAGTTAAGCAAAGTCTTTCAGTAGAAATCACATAAGATAAATTTTTGGCCGAACCAACAAGTGTGGTTCATCATTAGGACCATATGAAAAGGCAGACCATGGGAAAGGCTTAAATAGAGAGGAATGTAGAGACATAATTTCAAGTAACTACTATATTTGAACAATAATGATTAAATTATGATATTAATTTATTAATATATTAAAAACAAATACGGCTAGTTTTTAAAAAAATATTTAAATAATGATATTATTTTATTAATTTATTAAAAATATTAATAAGAAACTACTATATTAAATGGTTAGTTTTTGAAAAATAATATTTAGATAATGACATTAATTTATGTAATGGCTATATATTAAACAAGGGAGCCACTGCCGTGGCCGTAGTCCCTGTCGGGGTCACGCTTTGTACATATTATCTTACATTGCACATTCTTTCAGACTTACCGGGAACATGGCCTCCATTTTTACCTGTTAATCTCAAACAATATTGCATCGGCCAAAATGGATTGACATCTTCGAAGTTTGTAGAATTTCTGAAATTAAGACAGGCAGATTTTTTTTTTTGAACATGCGGTGTAAATAACCCTTCCAATAACCAGTTCCACGGAACAAGACGCAGATAACTCCAGAAATGTCAAGAGAACCAAGGTAGAGTGACCGTTTATCTATTCAGTTATCTATCCTGTACAACAATCTTATCTGAAGTTCCATGAATCTCTCTGAGTTGAGTTGGTGAAAGTTACAAAGTTCCATTAAGATATTTGAACCATCTTGCCATGTACTCATTGTGTTATATTAATGGTGTTGCAGGAATTCAAATGAGAACCAGAACCTGCTTGCTCAGCAAACAGCCCACGCCCTTCAGCGCTGCTAGCTGCTCTCAGAGAGAGTAATCCCTGAGAGGAGTGATTCGCTGCCGGAAATATGGAGGGCGGAACAGTGAAAAGTGGGGAGGAATACGAAGGATCTAATGATCTCAAACAAGAAAATGAAAATGCCCATGCAGTTAGATCATTGCCTCCTACCAGTGTTGCTCCGCCTACTCAATCCACCAGCTAAAACCCAGGTCTAGAAGCTCATCATATATTTTTCCTTTACATATATTGGCTTCCCTCTTTTTAAGATTTCTTTTTCTGTCATAGAATTTTCTATTAGAAATGCTTTGGTATAATATTGATATTTTTGGAAAATTTGATTAGTAAACATCATACAATGATTTAAACGAATAAAAATATTAACAAGAATTCGTTGAAATAAACTCAAAGTAAACTAATCCATAAGATAATGATAATAGATTTGTATTAGATATTACTAAATTTGTCCATGACCTTTATTTATACTTGCTATTCTAGAAAACAAATTCCATTAATTTGATGACTCCAAAAGAATTAGCTGTATAGGTTTGTCAGAGTTTTCTCTGGTAAAAATTTTTGTTAAACGTTTTAAGTAATGTCAGACATGGCAGATGAATGACACTGTGAATTGAGTTATATAAAAGATCTCTGAGAATTTTTTAACTGTTGCAGACAGTTTTCTAAAAGTCCTTTTTTGCAATATTAATGCGCTCATTTTCGGCCAGAGAAACTGTAAAATTCTGATCTAATGGAATTTAACTAGATCTAATTTTACTGCCTCCTTGCACATTCTATTAATTTGTGGAAAGTCTCGTCTATACTGCAACCCTTCCATGAAATATCTGGTAATTCTGAAGTCCTTACAAACGCCAGTTTAGAGTAGTTAGTTTAATCTATAATGTGTTTTGCATCTTTTTTATCATGTAGATAAAGGAAAGCGACTTATTGAGGAGGAAGCTCCTGCTGCAAAATCTTACAAGTGCATGTATTATCCAAAGACCTTTTCTCGATCACAAGGGCTTGGAGCTCACATAAACCGCCATTGCCAAGGTAAAACATTACTCTTATGAATAATATTTTTGCAGTTGAATTTGTGGAAAAATTCAAATGTTTCTAGAAAATGTACTTTGTTTGGATTCATGGACTTCAGTAAATTAAGAATGCATAGAATCCAAAAGATTAAAATAAATATGTGCATGCATGAGTTTCTCATTCTAATCTAATATAACAAGATGTCTTTTTGAATCAAGATTCATCACGTGTCTCTTTCATTCAAGATTCATCTTAATCTGGATGTGTATATTTACAAAATCATGTATATTTCTTTCACATTGAGTATGCAGAAAGACAGGAGCAGTTGGACATTGCACTGAACCTTGTAAAAGAAGTCCCGTTCCAATCTAATTTGTAAGCCATTTTATTTTCAATTTGTTATTTGTTAAATATTTTACATAAATCTCATAGATTTTTTTTTCATTTAATAGAAATGGGCAGCCGCAACATCGGTCTCCATCTGAAATTCAACTACAATTCGCTGAAACTCCAATGCTGGCTAACCCCTCTACCCCTGAGTTTAAGTCAATGGCAAATTTCTCAAATATTCAAGAATAGGATGGACATAATTTTTGGTTTTTGAATTGTTTAGAGCCATTGCCATCTTCCCAAACAGGTCCTTCAATTGGCACGACCAGTACAGAGAGCGTTTTATCAACCGATCGATAGATGTTTGACGGTATATTAATTGCTTTGACTTTTTTCATATGGTACACTTTAACCAATGTTTCAATAAAATTTCAAATTTAAAATTACTTATTATTTTCATGAGTTTGGATTGGGCGAAAGGTTTTGAGCTCTTATTGCAGGCGTCGTCCTTCAAAGTTATATACACTGTTTCAATTTCCTGTAAACAAGACAGAAGAAAAAGTAACCAAGGCCTCCGTTTCATGGTGTTGACGGTTGAGCATTACTATTTTGTCTACTTTGCTTCCACATGGTATCTCAACAACTCATCCTTGAAATCTCATACTCATGTAGTGTTTGAGTCGTCATGATAGACACCAACTGGATTATTAAGTAGCTTTTCGAACCTAGAAATTGTGGTTATGAATATTTGCACAAGAAAACTATTTGAACCTTAAACCAGCTATTAATGTATAAAAGCATCAGAAATGGAAATACTACCACAGCCATCTGCATTCCCCAACACTACAAATTTTAATCCCAAATTTCTTTGTAAATCCTTCATGAAATTAGGAACTATGGTCTCTGATCTCATATCTTGCTGAATCAATCAACATGTAAGTAACTGAAACTCCAAACTAAAAGCTTGAAATTTGAACCCCAAGAATGGAGCTGAACAAAAATGTACAATGAGACCGTAGCCAACATCCTTAATATAGATAATTTGTGCATATTAGGGCCGACTAGCTCTAACTCGTCGAACATTGAGTATTGAATAGATAACACTTTGTATAGGGGATTGTCTATAGGAGGACTTAGAGAGAGGAATGTACTCTTCCATCTCAAGGTTCATGTGAAGAGCATGAAAGGTAAAAAATCTTTTCAATAGTTGTTCTCAATGCAATATGATTTATGCAACTTTAGTTATTGAACTTTGTATAGAAATATATGAGCACCCACATCTATGTTCATTGAGTTTGTTGCAAAATAATTAATTTACGAGAATCATGAGATGTTTAAAGCTTAGTTCACCAATGATGTTTATTTTGTTGATGAAGTTGAATGTGATGTGGCATCACTTGACACATGTGGTGTGATGTTTGGAAGCCCATAAAAGAGAGTGAATATCATCTGTTAAAAGGTGGTGGGACCTACTTTATTAAGGTATAGGAGCAAAAGGATCAAATTGGTATGGGTAAGAAACTAATAAGCAACAACGAGAAGAAGAGTACTTCAAAATTAGGATAAGGAAGTCAACTTGGAAAAAATGTTTGTAGCTATGTGCTTCCACCTTCTTCTTCATAATTGAGTTTTTGTGGTACCCAAATTCCTAAAAACTGGGGAGGTGTGATCTGAAATGGATTAAAGAACCACATATAAACTTTGCGGCGTTGATAAGATAAAAATCGCAAAGTGCGGATAGGTTAGAAAAAAAACAACTAAGTTTGATGGTTCAAAAGAATGAAACCCATGTGATATACACATGTTTGTGTCATATGGCTTGAGAAATCAAAGTTGATTTTGTCTTGGACAAATGTGCTATGCCTTGGAGAGTGGATTAAGGACATTTGATGTAAAATAGCTTAGAGTTGCATTTAATAGCTTTATTAAAAATTACACTTAATGGTTTGATTTAGTTAACATTGATTAAATGGACTTTATATAATACGGTTAATACACTTTAATGAGGACATATCTTAGATCATATTTGAATACATTTCCAAACAACTCTATGTAAGAGTAGATAAACAAAATAGAAGACTTTTTTGAGGCAAATCTTGGAAAGCAATAAAAAAAAATTCTTCCCCACTTTCTATTGAACAATCTGAGTGGTAAAAGAAACAAAATAAGGAAATTTTATATTCACTTGCCAAAGGATTTGTGATCTTCTTACATAAATATATTAAAAAAAATTGTTAATTTTTTTTTTATTGGCATTTTTCGAACTAAATAAGATGCTTGTCTATTTTTTTATAATTATATATATATATATTTATATTATATATATATATTATATATTATTTATTATTAATAATTTTATATATATCTTTTTAATTTTACACTGATATTTAATAATAAATTAAGTAAATAAATATTAATATAAACACTATTAAAAATGACAATAAATTAAGCATTTACCATTTAAAATAAGTTGCATGTACTATCTGCAAATATATTCTCAATAACTTATCAATCAACCTATATTTTCTTATTCTAATATTCAAATCTCAAACAAACACTAGCTAAACAATTTATCATGATATATTTAAAAATTAAACTTGAAATTAAAAATAAATAAATTATATATTATGTTAAAGCATTACACTTCCTCTCAAGTGTCATCCTCTAAATCTCTATCCTATATTATGTCTTATGGATGTTTCTTTCCTATGTTCCATGGTGAATGCGATTAGAAATATATAATAAAGACCATTACAATATTAGGCATGCATTTGTTAGACAGTGTAAAATGGGTTGCATTTACACTTCATTCCTATAAAAATTCCCTTATCACATGAAGTGATTTATATAATTCATGGTTAAAAAGGGCTTGCCACCTTTTCAAGCCTTGGTAATGAAGTTTCATGACGTTGAGATATCTTGAGCTTCTAGATGTCATTAATGGCCCCACTTATAATGTAATCACAAAGCTTCGCAAAGAAAAGCTTTAGTTGCATACCATATTTCTTTCATTTATAGATGAGAAGACTCATCTTGGTTGGTTTAAAGTTTGGCTCATCATTTGATGTGGTGGTCCCATCGTTATAAGTTTAAACATTAGCGTGGTTAACACAACGATGCAGTTAATGAGTGGGTATCTGGGATTGTATTTTCATTATCCACTTTTAAACGTGATTCATAACTATCATAATAATTCACAAAATTAAGATTATATTCACGTTTAAAACTGATGCAAAACTCCCACCATCTACCTTCAATCATTACCATACATTTATTTTCCAGTAAAAAAAATTAATATGATTTTTTCAGAGTAATATTTCTTAGTTTACAAAAACGAAAAATTTACAAAAATGAAAAAGTTATTGTATAAGATCTTTTGTGGTCATTAATTTTGCCATAAGAGATTCGCAAAAAAAAATGGAATATGAGGATACTTTTTGCAATACCGACCGTTAAATCTGGAATATTTCTTTGAGTTTTTCTTGTCAACGATGCTAATCATCTTCAAGACGAAACGCTAAAATGGGTAAATGAACAATTATTTATTAGGCACACAGAAAAACACAAATAGATACAGATATAGAGAAAGTAAATAGAATTGACTTACTAATTCTGTTATAAATAGTAAATTGAATTCACTTACTAATTCTGCTCTGAAATGTATTGCAGATTTAATTTTCCTATAATTATCTGGCTCACTCAACTTCCCATGTCTCCATTTCAACTGCATTGAATGAAGCGAACCTGTGGATTATTCTCATGGTATATGGCTCACTCAACTTCCCATGTCTCCATTTCAACTCCATACATGTCTCCATTTCAACTCCATAGAATAAAGTCAATGGAAGTGAACCTGTGGAGTATTCTACCATGCGAGGATCGGAGGCAAAACAAAGCATTCCACATATAAGGAGTAGAACGAAGCATCGCTCATTCCCTCGGCAAGTGACTGAGTAGACATCCCTGCAACTACTGGTGCATAAATATATTTTATAAACAGATATTATGATTTTTATTTTAAAGATTGGTTAATTTTTTTTTAGCAAAAAAATGATTATTTTAAATTTATTTATTTTTATCTTTTCCGATGAGAATTGCATATGATGTTTTGCTAGTGTACATTTTTTTTGTTGAATAAAATTTATATTGCTTTTAAAACAAGAAATTAGATGAGAATTGCATATGATGTTTTGCTAGTGTACATTTTTTTTGCTGAATAAAATTTATATTGCTTTTAAAACAAGAAATTATATGAAAGAATTGAAGGTTTTAGAGTGACCAGTCACCAAGGAAACCCAACCACATCCAAAAATGTCCCTACCTAAGAGAGGCAAAAGACAGAAAACCACCCAGGAATTCAAAATATAATATACATATGCTAATATATATGCCTTTGAGGTCATAAGATAAAAACAAGTAAACAAGAAATTGAGACACCAAAGACAGCCATAAGATAAAAACAAGGAAACAAGAAATTGAGACACCAAAGACATGATAGGAGTAAGTCCCAAATACATGATAGGAGTAAGGAGACTAAGAAGAGGGGCTTGAATCTGTTAATGCAACTTGGATCGAGTCCTTGTTACTGCCTAGGAAGCAACCAGTAGTAGGGTGGATGCGGATCATAGCCATTAAATTTGAATTAGAATTAGAATTTATTTGGTACCAAAAAATTTGATTATTTAAAATTCAACCAAAAAAAATAGGGTAATATAGCTTTTATATATATTCAAATATATTATTTTCCAAATATTGTAAATTATTGAAAAGTATAATTTATAATATTGAAAATGATAAAAAATATTTTAAAATTATTTAATTATAAATATTGCATATAAAAGTATATATTGGACTAATTAGCTTAGTTTTACATTTCTAATGGTAAATATGATAGTAGGTTTTAAGAATTTTTGTATTGATATAAAACTTAATATAGAGTTAATTTCCAAGCTATTCCACATTACAATAAACCATCTAAATTCCACATTAGCACGCATTACAATAAACCATCTAAATTCCACATTACCAAATATTTTAAATTCATAATAAAATAGTATATTAAGTATTTGTTTTTTTTTTAAATATACACTCAAGTTATCAATTACTAAATTTCAATAAAAAATCTAATTTAAAAAACAAAATTTTCTATTTATTCATAATTTATAATTTTTTCTTTTTAATTTAAATTTGATAAACTCCACAATTATAAATTAAATTTAATAAAATTTACCTATGATAAATTATATACTTTTTACTTTACTTTAAAAAAAAAAACATAATTTTTTAAACATAATTATCATAGATTTGTAAGTATTTTATTTCCTCTAAATTTCTTATCGCATAAACCTACATCCACCATTATCAATTATTCACCTTGAATGGGATGCTCGAATCTATAAGTATGATTAAAAATCTGGGAAGAATCTAGTATCATGAAATCTAATATCGAGTACATTTTAGATAAGCGGAGCTCGAAATCTAATATCGAGTCGAGTACATTTTACCTACATTTTAGGTAAGCCGAGCTCGAATTTCCATTTTGATTTGTAAATCTAATCGAACCATCCAATTTATGATTTTTTTCGCCTAATTGGGTAACTATGATGTGGATGTATATAATAATAAAATTTGGAAATTTTTTTGAAAGCGGACAAGGCACAAACAGTATGCAGAGGTTATTAGATTATGAGTACTGATTGCTTTAAAATAGTGAGGAAAAAGATGCAAAAGAGATAGTAAATTAGGGGAAAGGTTATAACAATTTCAATCCTCTCATAAAATGGCCAAGAGTGGCCAAGAGGAAAGGGATGAAAAAGAATAGTAAATTAGGTGAAAGGTTATAATAATCTCAATCTTCCCATATTAATCAATGGGATGAAAAGCATCAAAATGTTGGTGAGTACATACTAACTTATAAATTTTTATCACATCTACAAAGAACAAAACTGAACAGTAAACTTGTTATCAAAAAAGTATTAATAAAAGCATGATAAACAAAACTGAACAGTAGACTTGCTATCAAAAAATATTAATAAAAGCATGATAAATTTTTTTAGCATATGAACAAAAAAAACCATAGTAAATGATGGAAGCCTAATTTTTTTTGGGATAATACTAATAATTACAAGGCAATGTAAAAACAGAACACTCCAAACATATAGTAAGTTAAAAAATAGTTTTTTTTGTATTTTGAACATTACATGGAAACAAGTAAGATCCATAAGATTAAGTAGGAAAAGAAATCTAAATACAAGCGGATTGAAACACTAAGTAAGATGTACTATCTGTTTTTATTAGTTTTTATTAATATAAATTCAAAAGCGTTTTTTCCCTTCTAAAAAATACAAATAAACAATATCGGCAATCTGAGGATTTCAAAAAGAAAGTACGAAATTAATTGCATGAATTGATAATCACCTGCATGGTTTATGATTCCACTAACATCATGAAGGATTGAAATGGGTCTCCTCCTATCCGGGAAAATCTTCAGAAATCCTAAAACCGCCTGAAAAAGGAAATCTCCATCAATTCCCACCATGATTTGTGCCAATAAAAAAAATCAAAATTCATGGATTCAATTCAACATACCTTCAGCATATTCATGGTAAAGTTCGGAATACTTGGCAATGATCTGCCGCCAACATATACATCTGCATACACAGTCAAGTGCTCGAACCGCACTTCAATCTTGGGCATGTCGATGCCCACTCTGCAAAACACGGCCAACAAAAAAAATTCATAAACACACTAGAAAATAACTAGGAAATCAGACGCTTAGGAAATCAAAGAATAATAATTAGGAAATGAAAGAAATTAAGATGGGTGAGACTCTACTGTTAATAATACTGCAAAATATTTAAAAAAAAGTTTTACCAACAAGCTAATTATGACACTGCGAATTCGCTCTTCTATTTTGTGGAGAGGTCCTAGAAATTCCAATCGTTTAGACCCCTGCATAGCCATTATATTCTTTACTTTGTAGTTTCAGGCTGGATGACGAGATGGCTGGATAAGAGTTACTGTTGGTTGGGACAAGAAATGAAACGGGACGAGATCACTGGTTGAATAATCACCCAGGGCTCGCTTGCGAACTGGCTTTATGAAGCTTACCAGCTCAACCCTGAAACCCTCCCACAATGCTGAAGCCAACAAAATAAACCTCCCACATCCGGATCCGTTCTTAAATAGCACTCTTACCCTGGAGATGGAATCCCGCCATATGTCCAAACGTAATGTTAAAGGCGCTACGTGGATGCAAATCTTGAGAACACGTTGTGAATGAAGTGATATGCATGGATTCAATGACTCCATGGTGTGAAATTAGGATTGTCTATATTTCCAAACCAAACCTCTAGTCACCATAAAATTAATACTAAAAAAACTTAATCTATTTTATATTATTTTTTTATACTAAAACTTTGGTTAAAATTTTGGTGCAGATATATATTTCTAGTCAAACAAAAAATTAATATTGATTCAATGCGAGGATCGATCGCTAATTGTCTTGCAGGGAATAAACAACTAGTTTATGAAATAATATTTAAACTGTGATATTAATTTATTTTTTTTAAAACAAATATTAATAAGTAATAGTTATATTAAATAGTATACCCAGAAGAATGTAATAATATATAGCATTTATTATGACATATTTAAATTTATTTTTTTAATAATTAGTTGTATTTTTATTGCTAGTGTAAAAAAAATTAGATGATCAAAACTAAATAATTATAATGATGCTACTATTAGTCAATTCAATTACACACTAAAGAAATCAAAATGAACTCCATGTTTTTATCTTTCATACATGGCTCTTTTATTTTATGTATTAGGTAGCCATATACATTATTCAAGTTAGGGTTTTGATATGTTGCACATGGGTAAAATTTTTATACAAAGCCTTTAAATGGCAAGGAAAAATAGTTGATTAATCAATTATTAGTTCATAGTTCTAGATTGTTTTGAGTTGTTGTAGATTTATTAGTTCATAGTTCTAGATTGTCTTGAGTTGTTGTAGATTTATTTTTGTATGGGAAACTCATTGGTATGTTGTAAGGGAGATAATTTATTTGTTGGTTGTTCAACTATGGAGTCACATAAGGTCATTTATTATGAATGTTCTTCTCACTATGGTTTATTAGATGATTGTTATGTTAGCATGAATGCATAATATGCATATGTTTGTTGAGAAATGTTATAATAATAGATGATTGAATATATATTAGTGGATTATTTATAGATTAGTATTATTATTGTCACCTAAAAAAGTACTCAGTACATCTTAGAAATGTGCTTAAGTTGAGCTTTTATGTCACAAACCTAGGAGTATTGCTTGAACGTTTTCTTTTTTTCATCTTTAATGATGTGACACTTCCCTACGATAAAATGTATAACTTATCTTTATATTGAGTAACATATATTAAATTATGTAAAGCATAACATAAACCATATTAATTAATCTAATTTTGAGTTTTTATTAATAACATTCATTGATTTTACTTTGTTGGTCATCTTATATGTCCCATAAGATCTCCTTACTCATATCACATATATACAAATGCTATGGCATGTTCGGTCAATGACATTTGGTTTTAGTGTTCACAGATTTTATTATTCATGTTCCATGCAATTTCATACCATACCAAAATTCCAGATTTAATAAGTCATTTGTGTGTTATGGTCATTTTTTATGATAAATATTTGAATTTTTTAACATAATTATGCTATTGAAAGGTAATTTTTTAATCAAATATTTATTGATGAAGGGTTAATTTATTACAAGAACACCACTCTTAAAGAGAAAAATTTTAAACATAATATTTCTTGAGAGAAAGCACAAAAACTCAAAACATCAATTTTTCTTTAAGCAAGTAAAGAAAAATCCAAATTCCAACATTACTCCACTTCATCTGCAATTAAATCTTTGAAATCAATTAGATCTCTGAAAATGATTTATATAACCGCATAGTAAAAAAACTAATAGTTTCGGTACGCAAAGACCTGTATGTTAACTAAGCATTTAATAACATATACGTATTTTTTTAGTTGTACCATTTCACAGCATTACATGATAAAATGAACGAGAGTTCACTGGTACCATTTGATGTTGAAATCGACTCTTTTCCTTTAATTTTACCACCATCATAGTAGTTGGCTTTGCGTATCTTTTCCCATGCAACCCAAACACATTATAAAGGGAACATTATATAATTATATACATACATACTCACAACACACTATAAAAGTAAAATATATAATTTTTTAATATGGAATTTGAATTTGATGCGGTGGGAAGAAGCTCGAAAGTTGTTAGGGCGAAAATTTTTTTTTTTTATTTATTTATATTTTATTTAATTAATAAAAATAGTATTATAAGTTTAGGTTGATTTGAATTTTGGATATATTAAAAGATTAAATTTTTTGAAGTGTTAGTTTTTTTTTAATGTAAAATTTGAGGAAAAGTTTGCATTTAAGAAATTTGATTCTCTAATGCTCGGGTTAAAATAAGGTTGGATATATGTTTCTCTCTTTGTCATCTCTCTATTCTCTCCCCCTCTCTCTCTTGTCACCCTCTCTCTCCACCTTTCTCTCTCTATGTATTTTTTCTTCGCTCCCTCTCCCCCCTCCAATTCCATCTTTTTAAGTCCTCTTTATTTTCCTTCCTTTCTCTCCCACATCCCTCTCTCTCTCTCCTCCCCATCACTCTCTCTTTGTCCTCCAACTTTGTAATTATCTCCCTGCCTATCTCCTTCTTAGTAACTGATAAGAAGTCTGGAGAATTCCATTGATTCAAATGTTGTGTTCTATGTCTTAATTCATTCAATGAAGGTTACATTTATACTTGAAAACAATAATTGAAAACAGGTATAACTAGAAATACCTAATTTATAACTAAATCCATAACTCTATAGAAATCCCGAAGGATTACAACATTTCCCCCCTTAATCTGAAGGGACATCTAACATACTAAGTAAATATCTAAATTTTTTGAATTTTTTACATCCCAATGCTTTCGTAAAGATATCTGCAATTTATTCTAATGTTGGACAATGTGTCAAATAAATTGTTTTGGCCTCGACATGATGTTGAATCAAATGATACTTGGTGTTTATAAGTTTGGTTTGATCATGAAACTTTGGATTCTGTTAGAGTCTAGATTTGCCTCAGGTTGGGAAGGCAAGGTTCTAGGTCCAATATCAAACCACGCTCAGCCTCGTAGCTAGCCCTACGAGGACAGGAGAGGGCTCTCTCCGAGTCAATCTCGACAAAGGATAATTGATGGGGCTCGAGATGACTGAAATAAAAGCTAATTTTAGGCTAGGTATGAAGCACAAGGATTTGATTTGAGTTTTTGGGAGTTTTTGTGTTGGAATAAGGGAAGGCAAATTTGGGCTTGGGGATGAGGCACAGTTTTTGCAGAGGTCTGATTGGGGCAAGGAAGGCGATCGTCTTGATGCTTTTAAAGGGAATGAATGGGTAGATCAGATTGGTGAGGCGCTAATGAGAGCAAGAAGGTCTCAAGGATTCTCCTTAAATAGATGAAAACATGGAAAATCAAACAAATTTAAAGGCAGAGCATAGCAATCAATGGATTCTACCTTAATCACTTCGTTTGTTCAATTGCAGAAGATGAGAGTAAGGAAAATGATACACATAACAACTTACAATTACTGAGAGAAGCACACCATCAAAACATAAAGCCACATGGATCCCAAACAATGCTGCAAAACCCTAGTCTTTCCTTAGCCAAAAATGCAGAGAAAATATGTACAGTGATATGCCAAAGCAATCCCAAGTGTCCAACCCTGAAAATGACTTAAAGAATACATGATATAGACTAGCCCAACCCATTCCCTTGCCTCTAGGGGTCGAGCTCATCATTCTAGGAGCTGTTTCAACTAATTCTAAACCAAGCACTGAAATCTAGGCAATCAAAACAACTTGCCTCTATAAGGTAGGAAACTGATTCATTCATTAAATTTTCACCCTTTAATGAATGAATCCTATAGAACAAGTAAATATGAGCCAAAATTACATCATGATCCTTCAATTAAATCAAGATAGGTCAAAAATTACATCACAAAGAAAAACTAGTCAAACTGGCAGAATTTATGAGCTAGAAAGTGAAAAATGTGGCAAAAATCCTCGATGCGCCGCGCCAAATCCTCTATGCGTCGTGCCACTTTGAGGTTGAGTTTGAGGCACTTCCTGCAGTCCCAATTGAGCTCAAGATAGCTTATTGGAAAGCCCTACTTGTCTACTTTCCAACCCAAGTGGAATTGTTCAATTTGGTGTCCATTTGCCCCTCTAAAAGTCCATTTTCCCAAGACTGCGTCCTGTGTGTCAAAATAGGGGCAGTGAGGTCATTTTTTGAGTGTTTTTGACCTCTTGAGGATCCAAAACTTGCCCAAACTTCTTGGCCATGCACCAGTAGTCATGATTTTTGATGCCAAATACAAAAATATAATTTTTTTTAAATTTGGTGCCCTCTAGCAAAAGCTCGCGCCATGTGGCGCAGTGCATAGGGAGGCAAAACCTGCTTTTCAATGCAAAAGTTTTCCAAAATGCAAAAATTGCTCCAAATTTCTTGAAATTTGGGCTGGAGCTTCTTCATCAAGGGAAATGGTGGGCCAAGGATGCCTCGGCCAATATCTGGAGTCGATCATGCTCTTTTTGCCTCTTTTGTCTTTATCCTGAACCTGTGGCATTGATGTGTCAAACTGTGTTGGACTGTCTTAATGATTGTGCAACCTCTGCCACCAAGGAAAAATAGTGAAATAAGGCAGGGGAGGGAAAGATAGTGAGGGATTAGGGACAGTTGGGACAAATTTTGTTAGGGAAATATGGGAATTTTTGAGGGATTTGATGTATAGGGTTAGGAATCGTCGTGTAGGGTTTGAGGTGTTAGGAATTTGGGAGAAGGAATTAATGAACCTAGGGGGTTAAGGAACTTAGGGAATGGTGAAAACAGGGGAGAAATGGGATGAAGGAGTGAATTTGGTGACAAACAAGGATTTTGAAACCCTAACAGCAAGTTCCTTGAGGTACTTTAAGAGGTAGGGTTTGGTTTTTTTGTTTCAACCATTACCATCCATCAACCACCATACCCTAGCACAAACTTGGATGAAACAAACACATGGAGGCTCTACCTACTTGTGGAATAAAGAATTCGCAATTTGGAGGAAGATTTCAATGAATTTTAGGCTTTTTAGCCCAATGTGCCGCACCTTCCCAGTGCGTCGCACCAGTGTAATTTTTGCACTGTGGAGGGCAGCCCAATGCACCGTGCCTTCCCAGTGCGTCGTGCTAGTGTAAGTTTTGCACTATGGAGGGCTGCCCAATGCGCAGCACCTTCCCAGTGCGTCGTGCCCTTTTGCAGGAGCCGTTTGGAGGCCTTCTCGTTGTCCAAATTGGGTGTAGGATAGCTCGTTGGAAAGTTATTTGAGTCTACTTTATAACCCAACTAGAATTGTTCAATTTGGAGTTCATTTGCCTTGTCAAAAATCATATCTCCCAAGACTGGTCAAAATGTGCCAAATGAGGCTGCCTCAAGGCAGAGTGCTTTTGCAGTCAACGTTTAAAGGTGTTCCTCAACTCCAAATTGAGCTTATGATAGCTCATTTGAAAGATATTTGTGTCTAGGTATCATTTTACTCATCAAGAAAGTCATTTAGCTAACCAAGCTAGGAGAAAAATTGATTTTCCCAAGGTCACTTCAGAGGTGCATCAATTCTCCCGAGGCAATTATATTTTCAACATTTCTCTAAAACCATGACACCTGTGTAAACAGTGAAGGAGGTTTTCCTTCCTTGGCCTGTTGGGGACAGAAACCTCTCTCAGTTTTCCAAAATTCATCTTTATTGCTTAGAAACATCATTTGAGTAAAACCTACCCCGATGTGTGGAACAAGGGATTTGTCGAAATGAAGCGAAATGAAGGGGATAAGGGGCTTCTAAATTCTTGAGAAAATTTTTGGAAGTGGGGAGGGATGTTAGGAAGTGGGGGAAAGTGGAATCTTATAAATTGAGTGAGGGGAAGGGGTCCAAAAGGGCTAAACATAGGCCCAACCTCGAAAATTGCCAAGTTGTAGCAAGAAACTAGGGTTTGTGCGAAAATGAGGAATTTGGGGAATTTTAGTGATGGGAAGTGTTTAATAAGGTACATTAAGGATGGGGGAAGGTGTATGAACATTAGGATACAAGTTTTGATGATGATTTGACCATCCAAGAGAAATTGCCTTCAAAACCCTAGGAGAGGGAAATGAACCTTGCCTAGGCACAATTGAAGCAGTGTAAAATGACCCAATGGAACTTGACATGATGATGACAACCCTCTAAATGATGGTACACTCAGCTGAATGATGACATGGATCGACATGTGGACAATTTTGATAGGAGTAAGAGCAAACCCTAGATCTTATGCCTAGTGACCAAATTTTGCTTGAAGACTCATTGAAATGACAAAATTTGACTTTGACACCTTGAAATCACTTTGTAAGAGCATGTTTGATCATTGGAGGAAGGCTGCAAAGACTGACACTAACATTGGCTCCAATGGGGATGGTAGCTCCTTGGAGGTGCCAAGAACTACAGATCTTTGGAAAGAAGACAGTGTTTGCGTCCATTGGGCAATGGAATAAAAAACTCAAGCTGAAATGCATGACTGAAAGCTGATGACTTGATGACACAAATTGACTCTCACTTAATTAAAAACTGACTCGATACTTAAACACAACTAACAAACTGGAAAATATGCTCAAAATGGATCTTATTCATCAAAACCTACCCTAATAGTTTTATTCATCACCTGATCAAGTGAAATGAAACAACCAATGCAACCAAGTAAGCATTCCAACTTTTGTTTGTATTCTCCGTAAGTGCTCACTTATGAACAACAAGAGAGAACTACCGAAAGGCAACTCCCATGAAAACTTGGAAACAGATCCGTTGAATGATATGGATTCTCTATCCGCCTCCAAAAACACTGCATAAG